>LZPO01117614.1:29863-42038 GCA_001675575.1 Neotoma lepida
ATTTTTAAGGTATTTTATATTTATTTCATAGGTACATGTATATCTCTTAGTGAATATATGAACATGTGTGTTTGTGTGTGTGCCTGTGGAGACCAGAAGAGGCTATGAGATCTCCCGGAACTGAAGTTATAAGTAGTTCTAAACTGCCCAAGGTGGGTGCNGGGAATGGAACTCTGGTCTTATGCAAGAGTCCTGTGTGCCTTAAGAGTTGAGCCATCTCTTCAGCTCTTGAATGTCTCATCTGGCATTCTTAGATGGGCTATGCTACACACTCTGAGATGTACCATCTGAAAACCTATCTAGGGATATTTAAGGAGCACTCACCAGCTAGAGCCTGATGGGACAGAAAACCAGGCCTTCAAACCTCCCATNCTCACTTTCTTCCTGGTTACCTGCCCCAGTATCCCAGGCTGCCTTCCCAAGGAGAAGGGTTTTGATAGTTACGCTCTTTCTTCAGCTCTTCATCTTAAGAACTCATTTGTATTAGAACATGTCTCAAAATCTACCTTGTTCTTTGACAAGCTTAACAGCTCCCCTCTGTGTTCCTATCTTTGAGATTAACACTAAAGTAAAATTTTCTATTTTTGTCCCCATACAGTCTGCAATGAATTGACTATTTTGTAATCAGGACTTTCCCTTGACTTTATCACAGCAGCCTTTGTTAATCATCTTATAAGTCATTTCTGCTGGATAGTGGCCTTTCATCCTAGCACTGGGGAGGTGGTGGATTTCAGTGAGTTAGACACCAGTCTGGTCTACAGAGCAAGTTCCAAGACATTCAGCAGCCGTTACATAGAGAAACCCTGTCTTGAAAAACCAAAACACCAAAAAANNCNNNAAAAAAGTCATTTCCAAGTATTCTTTCAGGTTTCACAGAAACTTGTAGTTTTTCCTTGAACTAGGAAAAAAAAATACTTAAATGTTACAGATAAAATGATTTCACTGTTATTCACCCACCTTGTCTCTTAAGCATGCTCTTCAGTTACATTTTATTAAATTGTATGTGTATATAATATCAATGCTATCTTTCCTCTCCTCTGTTTTGTTCACTTACTTCTAAAAGTCTATTTACTTTTATNTGTACACGTGTTTTGTCTGTTTGTGTTGCCCACATAATATGCCTGGTGGCCTCAGAGGCCGGAAGAGGGCGTTGGATNCCCTGGAACTGGAGCTACAGAGGGTTGTAAGCTACTATGTGGGTTCCAGGTCCTTCAGAAGAGCAGCATGTGTTCTTAAGCACTGAGCCATGTCTGCAGCCTCTTGTTCATTACGCCTAGGACGGACAAAACAAAAGAGCAAAAGCATTTGTTGTACAAATTTTCTGTACTAGTCTGTGCTCTGCAGACACAGAGGTGGGGTGGTCCTGTTGAAGACAAGCTGTTCCTCACAGGCAGCAGATGTGGTTCCAGGAAGTCTATATGCAATGTGGGAAAGGCAGAACGATGTAAGATTGCAGCACAGAAGAGTTGAGCATCACCTTCTGTAAAAGTGACTGCCGATTCCCTCTTCNTCTTGTTATTCTGTCTCTACCGGTAANGGTAACTGGACACAATATATCTACTTATATTTAGAAAAAAAAAGTTTGCTTAATGGTTGTTAATGAGCAATTTCAAGAAACCATGGGGACGCTCCCTGGTTGTCTGGTGGTTAGGATGCAGCCCTCTCAAGAAACCGTGGGAGATAGAGTAATCAGTAGATTTAGTTTCCAGTTTATGAAGATGTTAAAATTAGAATATTGCGTNTGTATAATTAGAGAAGGTTTTATTAAAGTCAAGCAATAGAACCACAGAGTGTACAGTGTAGAAATGCTGGTGATCACCATAAGCCAGCCCTATTATGCAGTGTTCAAGAAACAGGCTGGGGAGATAGGACATACTGTCAAAGTCAAGAGGTGATCTCAATAGAGATAGATGTGTATAAGAGACAGCCATAAGCCAGCCCTATTATGCAGTGTTCAAGAAACAGGCTGGGGAGATAGGACATACTGTCAAAGTCAAGAGGTGATCTCAATAGAGAATAGACTAATTCAGACAAACACATACACAGCATTTCTACAACTTTATTGTCTATACTTAGGTTATTAACCCTATCAGGATGAACCCAAGCACAGAGCTGGCTCTTCTTTCCTATCCTGCTCAGTAGCTGAACTGGTTCTTCTACAAGGTACAGGAATGGTTGCTTTGCTATGTGAACTTCTCAGCTTAAAATGCTGGTTGCCCCCCTCACTGAGCCAGTTAAGGATTAAGTAGCAAAGCAATGAAAGGCATACAAGCCCTAAGAGAAGACTTTTCTCTCACAGCAGTTCTGGTTCTCAACCTTCCTAATGCTGAGACCCTTTAATACAGTCCCTCATGTTGTGGTGATCACAAAATTATTTCTGTTGCTACCCTATAACTGTAATTTTACTACTGTTATGACTTGTACTGTGAATATCTGTGTTTTCTGATGATCTTAGGCATTTGATCCCCACAAAGGGATCGCAATCTACAGGTTGGGAACCTTTAGAGTCTAGAGGCTCTTTGGAAAGGGATCTTTATTCATTAGCTGAACTCTGTGCATTACCAAGATGATTCAGATAGTCAGACGTTAGTGTTAGATGAAATAGTGATATCTCACCGTGTGCACTGCTGTAGCCTTGCACACTGCACGGTGAAACCTCTGCTGTCTCACCCATAAGTATGTTAAGTTTGGATCTAAATTTCTGGTTCAAGAATTAAAACTGTTTCAAGGGATCTATGAAGATAAGAATAAATATGAAGTTTAGACATATGCATCTACAGCTACTGAAATATTTTAGAGAATTTTCGAGTAAAACATGAATATATAGTAAGTTATAACATCAGGACTTTTGTTGTTTTCTTTTCTTTTCTTAGTATGTGTGATGTTTGCACATGTGCATACATGTGAAGGCCAGACATCAAGTGTCTTTCTCTATTGCTTCCCACCTTATTTTTTTGAGACAATGCATCACTGAACTTGAAACTTGCCATTTTTGATTGGACGTCTGTTCAGCAAGCTCCCAGGATATACCTGTCTCTGTCTCTTGGTCCNGGGACGACCAGCACAGGTGATCATGCCTGCCTTTTATGGTACCGGGGGTTTGAACTCAGATAATATTGCTTTCATAGGAAGTGCTCTTACTCACTATGTTGTCTCCCCAGTCCTGGGTCATGATTTTTAAGGTATAACTCAGGAAGTGGTGTTGTTTTTCTTTCCCACCCATTCCAGTAATATATTTTCAATTTCCTGAAAATGAAATCTAAATGTTCCTGAATCTCAGTGATCTGGAGTTAAATTGTTACTTATTTCTTTCATTCTGTATATCTGGGAAAAATGTTCTAAACATGGCTTTAATGTCTGTAGTCAGCATAAATTGGACATGTTGTGGGGCGGGGGGGCTCCCTCTATCACCTCACTGAACNCAGAATGCTAGCTTCATCCCATCAACACTGGAGTAATGGACATAGAATTCTATGCTTAGCATTTATGTGAATGTCAGGGATCTGAACTCAGGTCCTCAGGATTATTTGACAAGCACTTTAAAACTAAGCCATTTACATGGCCCCAACACTGGTTTGTTTGTTTTTGACTAGACTATGAAGGCAGACATTTTCCTGTTTTCAGAAGCTAAGATTTAGTCGTAATAATGATATAAAGCGAATGTTCCACCATCAATCTTTCTCTCAAAAAGGAATGATGAATTCTAGTACTTAAAAAGATTTATGTAACAGTATCAAAATGTACAAAGTTTACAGACCACAAAAATAAAACGAGACTGATTAGAAAAAAAAAACTGCATGAAGTTCTACCTACGCAGTTACATTTCATCAAAAAATATAAAGTGACACAAATACTGTTTGAAAAGCTAAAACAAAATTTAATTAAATATGCAAACCTATTCCCTCGATTGTCCATACTGTATNGTTCTTATTGATGGATGACATATTGGTAGCACAAAACATTACGGTTTCCCTCATCCTAATCTAACTATATAGATCTATGAATATTTCTCACATGCTTAATATTTGAACTTAATATTTAACACTGAGCACAAAAATAAAGAGGTGGGGGGTGAGAGAGAGAAGAAAAAGAGAGGAAGAGAGGTAGAAGGAGGAGGAGAGGAGAGATGGAGATAGATGAGGAAGATGGAGTAGGACAGAAGACAGGGGGGTGGAGAATGAGCAGAGGAGGGAAAGACAGGCAGAGAGAGTGGACAAAATTCACACCGGCAGCTGGGCTCCATGTTTACAGAAGCAGGGCCAGCATACAAGGGATATTTGGATTTACTTCTGAGACCATCACTGTATAATTAATTCTACCCTTTACAACATCTAACAATGGCTACATACTTCAAGTGTATACAAATATAATGTGAATGGCACTATATATATACAATATATATGTATATATACATATATATTGTATATATATGTATATATACATATATATTGTATATATATGTATATATATGCATTGATATATCCATTTTTTAAAGATTTATTTATTATGTATACAGAAGAGGGCGCCAGATCTCATTACGGATGGTTGTGAGCCACCATGTGGTTGCTGGGAATTGAACTCAGGACCTCTGGAAGAACAATCAGTGCTCTTAACCTCTGAGCCACCTCTCCAGCCCCAATATATCCATTTTTTAGATTACATAAAAATGCTTCCAAATCAAGTAAACCAAAACCGAAATAGTTAAAACACTCTCANTCTCAGGAATAAACCCTGAAGTTAGAATATAGTTTCTAAACCATGAAATGTTGAGATTTCCATGTTAGATTATAAACACAGTTTAATTTTCCGTCAAAGAAGTAGTATATTTTTATTGTAATTATCTTAACTACAGCAAACAAGAGATAAATTAAAAACTGGCATTGTGTCAAAGATACATTTAATGGTTGTCCTAACTTAGGAGCTGACACAGGATTTTCCTTCGTGAGAACCCTGTCCCGTTACTAGCTGAAATCAGTGCCAGTCCTGCAGTTCAGCAGCCTGTATCTGAGGGTAAGCCCTGCTGATGACAGGTGTGCAGCCTCTGTACCTCATTTTCAAACTGGTCAGGGGGAGAAACAACAAGAGAGCCACTCATCAGCCAGCTGTAAGGTTAAATTAATTGATAATAAGACAACTAGAAGAGGAATGCAAAATTGACATCTCTCTAGGAAAGGACAACAGGGAAGATAATGGGAACAGCAGAGGTGAGAGAGAGAGAAAGAGAGACAGCCAAACAATGTGTCCTTTAAACCATGACCAGGAAAATAGTAAACGAAAGAGTAAAAAGAAAACTTAGTGTTGGTTTTGGAATTTGTAAGGGTTTGAACTTCTGATAAAAACGCCACTCAATTATATTGACAGGCCAACATCTAATAATAATAATAATAATAATAATAATAATAATAATAATAGTAATAATAATAATACAACTCTTTTCAGATCCAACTTTTCAACATAATTTAAATTCACAAATATTGATGCATTATAATGAAATATTTTAAGGCTGGGCATGTGAGTGGTAGTTAATACTTGTTCATTCCCTTGTGCAGAATGGAAACTAAGTGGCTAAAAACCAGACATATTTTCCAGTTCTCATCTCCAGCACTAAGCAGAGCCAGGCACATAATTCAATGGTCCCTAATAAAACACTAACAGTTTGAGTGATCCTTCAGTGATAAGGCTTAAGGTCAGACAGAATTTTTCATTCTCTTCTGATTCCGTCTATTCTCTTTGTGTCATCCACAACTGAAAATGAATAAAATTTCAAAGCTGGGTAATGGTGCACACCTGTAACACAACAGTGGAAAGAGACAAGAGTTTCAGGCCNGCCTTAAATACATATGGATGACAGAGCTCAAGGCCAGCCTGGGAAANGTGAGATCCTGTTTCAAAAAACCCAAACCAAACTAAAACATAACAACAACAATATGCCATGTACCAGAACTGTTACACAGAGAAAAAACTGGTTGTAAGCAATAGATGCTGTCTCACTTTGATAAATGAATAATAAAGAGAATACTAGCTAGGTTCCAGTGGTTATAATTACCTTACATCATTCATCAGTGTTCAATGTTCAGCTTAGAACTGCGTCATTGTGTCTGTGTGGTAGTTTGAATGTAATTGACCCCCATAATCTCATAGGGACTGGCACTATTAGGAGATGTGGCTTTGTTGGAGTGGGTATGGCCTTGGCGAAGGAAGTGTGTCACTGTGGGGACAGGCTTTGAGCTTTCCTATGCTCAGGATACCACACATTGTCTGAGTCAATTTCCTGTAGCCTGCAAGATGTAGGACTTTGAGCTACTTCTCCAGTACCGTGANTGCTTGCATGCTGCCATTCTCCTTGCGAAGATGATAATGGACTGAACCTCTGAAACTGTAAGCAAGCCACCCCAATGAAATATTTTCAATTATAAGAGTTGCTGCAGTCATTGTGTTTCTTCACAGCAATCAAAATCCTAACCAAGATACTCTGAAACAGATAGTTTGCTCTTGGCTTAGTACTGTGGAAATCTACATGAAGCTTCCTCACCCACACCATTTTCTCCTATAGAAATAGTAGTCTCACTACCCACAGTTCAGGTAACATGGACCAAACCGAAGAGTCTCTGCTTGATTCACAGTTGTTAATTCTTTGCATCTTTCTCTTTCAGATGGTTTCCTGTCCATCCCAGGAAGCTGTTTTTTTTTTCTGTTAATGACACCCTCATTTTTCCAAAAGCTGCCACTTGTGCAGCAGGATGTCAGGTTACTCAGAATATCATTTACCACTTCGATAAAAGACTCAATAATTTGAGGCTTGATCTCTTCTCTACACATTCATTCCCATTCTCAAACTCATAGAAACTGAACAACTCATTACTGAATGAAAAAGGGTCAAGGCAAATTAAGAAAAAAGAAATGTACCACATTTTCTTTATCCATTCTGCCATTGAGGGGCATGTAGGTTGTTTCCAGNTTCTGGCTATTATGAATAATGCTGATATGAACATAGTTGAGCAAGTGTCCTTGTGGTATGATTGAGCATCCTTTGGGTGTATGCCCAAGACCGGTAGTGCTGGGTCCTGAAGGTAGATTGATTCCCAATTTTCTGAGAAACCGTGTAGCCTGGTTTGTTTGTGGGACAATGGGATCTATCCCTGGTGCATTAGCTGGCTGTTTGAAGCCCATTCCATATGGTGGGATGCCTTGCTTAACCTTGATGTTGGGGGGCGGGAGAGACTTGGTTCTGCCTCAACTGAATGTGCCAGGCCTTGCTGACTCCCCATGGAAGGCCTTACTCTTTCTGAGAAGGGGATGAGGGTGGTTTGGGTGAGGTGGGGCGGAGGGGGAGGAGGAGAGGGAAGGGGAACTTCGGTTGGTATGTAAAATGAAAAAAAAATTAATTAAAGAAAAAGAAAAATAAAAGAAGTGAAAGACTTTCTAGAATTGAATGAAAATGAAAGCACAATATATCCGAACTTGTGGGACACAGTGAAGATGGTTCTAAGAGGAAATTCCTAGCACTAAGTGGACAGATCTTTTGCTAGTAATTTAACAGCACACTTGAAAGCTTGAAAACAAAAGGAAGAAATCATACCCAAAAAAGGACAGACAGCAAGAAATAATAAAACTCAGGGCTAAAATCAATAAAATGGAAATAGATAAAAAACAATACAAAGAATCAATGAAACAGAGTTCTTTGAGAAAAATCAGCAAGACTGACAAACCCTCATCTAAATTACCTAAGAGACAGAAAAAAACTATTCAACTTAACATAATTATATATAAGAAGGGGACATAGCAACAGGCACTGAGGAAATCCAGAGAACTGTAAGGATATACTATAAAAAACTTTATGCCACCAAATTGGAAGATCGAAAAGAAATGGATAATTTTCTTGATGCATACCACTTACCAAAGTTAAATCAAGATAAGATAAGCAATTTAAACAGATCTATAACCCCAAGCAAAATAGAAGTAGTCATTAAAGATCTTCCAAAAAAAAAAAAAAAGCCCAGGGAGACAGTTTTAGTGCATATTTCTACCAGAATTTCAAAGAAGAGNTAATTCCAATACTCCTGAAATGATTTCACAAAATAAAAACAGAAGAAACATTGCCCAATTTATTTTAGAAGGCCACAGTTACACTGATATCCAAACCACAGAAGGACCCAACAAGGGAGAATTACAGACTAATTTCTCTTATGAACATAGATGTAAAAATTCTTAATAAAATACTTGCAAACTGAATCCAAGAAAACATCAAAAAGATTATCCATTATGATCAAGTAGTCTTCATCCCAGAAATGCAGGGATGATCCAACATACATAAATTGATAAACATAATCCACCATATAAACACAACCATATGATCATCTCATTAGATGCAAAAAAAAGGTCTGTGACAAAATCCAATACCCCTTNATGATAAAAGTCCTAAAGAGATTAGAGATACAAGGGACATACCTCAACATAATAAAAGCAGATTATAGCAAGCCTATAGACAACGTAAATATAAATAGAGAGAAACTAAAAGAAATTTTACTAAAATCTGGAACAAGACAAGGTTGTCTACTTTCTCCATACCTATTCACTAAGACTCCATTACTTGGAGTCTTAATTTGAGCAATAAGACAACTTAGAGGAGATCAAGGGGATACAGACTGGAAATTAAGAAGTCAAGTATCTTTTATTGGCAGATGTTATGACAGTCTACATAAGCGACCCTAAACATTCCACCAGGAAATACTTGCAGCTCATAAAGACTTTCAGCAAAGGAGCTAGATAGGGAGTTAACACACAAAAATCAGTAGCCCTTCTATATACAAACAGCAACTGGACTGAGAAAGAAATCAGGGAAACAACACAATTCACAACAGCCTCAAACAAATAGAAAAAAGTATTCTGTGGTAACTTTAACCAAGCAAGTAAAAGACTTGTATGATAAAACTTAAAGACACTGAAGAAAGACTTTGAAAATATCAGACTGGAAAGATCTCCTATGCTCATTGATTAGAAGGATTAATATAGTAAAAATAGCCACCCTACCAAAAGCAATCTGCAGATTCAATGCAATCTCTATCAAAATTCCAACATAATTCTTCACAGATCTTAAAGAGTAATTTTCAGCTTTATATACACACACACACACACACACACACACACACACACACACAGGACAGCTAAACAAATCCAGATTAAAAAAAAAGAACTTTTGGCGGTATCACCGTCCCCCAATTCAACGTGAATTACAGAGCTATAGTGATAAAAACAGCATGGCATTGAAACAAAAATGGACATGTTGATTAATCAAATTGAAGTGAAGATCCAAACATCAATCCACAAACCTATGGACACCTAGTATTTGATAAAGAAGCCAGAAATACACACTCAAAGAAGGATAGCATCCCCAATAAATGGTTCTGGTCAAACTGGATGTCAGCATGTAGAAGAATCCAAATAAATCCATACTAATCACCCTGAAGAAAACTCAACTCCAAATGGATCAAAGATCTCAACATAAAACTAGATACACTGAACTTGATAGAAGATAAAGTAGGGAACAACCTTGAACACATTAACACAAGAGGAGATTTTCTGACAGAATACCATTAAGGCAGGCACTAAGATTAGCAATTAATAAATGAGACCTCATGAAACTGAAAAGCCTTTGTGTGGCAAAGAACATCATCATTCAGACAAAGTGACAGCCTACAGAATAAGATAAAAGTGTGTATATGTATTTAATCAATTACTGACCACATAGAGGGCTAATATCTGAAATATATAAAGAACTATAAAAACTAGGTATTAAGGACGCAAATAATCCAATTTAAAAATGGGTTATATATCTAAACAGAGAATTCTCAAAAGAGGAAATTCATAAGGCTGGGAATCAGAGAAATGTTAATATCCTTAGACATCAGGGAAAAGAAAATCAAAACTTCTTTGAGATTCAATCCTACACCTTCAGACAGGCTAAGATCAATAAAACAACTGATAGCTCATGCTGGCGGGGATGTGGAGTAAAGGGAACACTCATCTATTGCTTCTGCAAGTGACAACTTGTACAATCACTATGGAAATCAGAGTGGCAATTCCTCAGGAAGATGGTAATCAATCTACCTCAAGATCCACGTATACTATTTTTGGGTATGTGCCCAAAGGATGCTTCATCTTACCACAGAGACACTTGCTCATCTATGTTCATTGCTGCTCTATTCATAATAGCCAGAAACTGGCAACAGCCTAGATGCCCCTCAGCAAAAGAATGAGTAAAAAAAAAAAGTGATACATTTATACAATGGAGCAATTCTTCACAGATCTTAAGAAACAATTTTCAGCTTTATATGGAAACACACACACACACATAGACAAACAAATAAAAAAACAGGACAGCTAAACAAATTCAGAATATCTGGCTACCTCAGCGATGAAGAAAAGAAATCATAGAATTCACAGGTAAATGGATGGAACTATAAAAAGTCGTCCTGAGTGAGGTATCCCAAATCCAGAAAGACAAGCATGGCATGTATTTATTAGCTTATAATGATAACCACGCTACACTTTGTGGAACTAGAGAGGTTAGGTATAGAGTAAGGGGCTGGAGCATGGCAGATAAATTTCCCTAGGAAAGGGAAATATAATAGTTATATTTATATAGTTATGGATGGATGAAGGGGGACTAGAATGTGAGGATTAAATGGGGAGTTGGAGGGAGAGAGTGGGGAGAAGGGAGAGAATATGGGGATAGACAGTTCAAATTATGGACCATTGAGGGATAATATGGAAACCTAATACAATAGGAGCTTCCTAAAATATATACATATATGACGGTGATCTAAACGAAATTATCAAATAATGGAGGAGATAGAATTATAAATGGCCATCTCTTGTCACTAAATTAAGCTTCCAATATGAGGATTGGGTTACATCTAGTTGGGTTTTTAACTAAAGGATCCCCTGGGAATACCCAGACAAGCCAGACTGTTGCCAAGACTATAGGTTGCTCTTTACAAACTGATGGCCAGGCCCCATGGCAGAAAACAACACCTACACAACTAAGTGAACATGGAGAAGTCAAGCTGGTGCCTACATAGAGCCTTCACCACTAGGTTCTAGCATCTTTGGTACAGGAAGGTAGGCAAGCTACCAAAAGAAACACGTAAACAGTAACACAGCCACAAACCCTTTGATCTAAAATGTTCTCTAGCAAGATATGCTAGGGCAATGGTGACAGAAAACTAGTGGGAGTAACCAACTAATATATCTGATTTGATTCAAGGCCCACTCCATGAGATGGAAACCATAGCCGACACTGCTTGGGTGACCAAGAGCCTGAACCTAGATAAATCAGGGTCCTAGGGTAAAACCAAATACTACTGTTCTAAAATAAACAAAACAAAAACATATCAATAGAAGGACTCCTAATGACATTCTGGTATACTCATAGATCAGTGTTTTGCTCAGCCAGCTATCATCAGAGAAGCTTCCTCTTCTAGCAGATAGAAACAAATACAGAGACCTAAGCCAGATATTTTTCAGAGATTGAGGAAAACTTGGAACATCCGATCCTAAATGGGATGTCTCCATCAAGTCCCTCCTCCTAGGGCTCAGGGAACCCTTTGGAAGAGGAGGAAGAAAGAGTCTAAGAGCAAGAAAAGAAGGAAGATGCTAAATCAATATGATCAATGCACATATGAACTCACAGAGCTGAAGCAGCATGCATGAGGCCTGCACAGGGCTACACTAGGTCCTTTGCATATATATTATGGCTTCCAGTTTAGTGTTTTTATTGGATTCCTGATTATGCCAACAAGTGGGTCTTTGTTCCTATTATTTTCTCTTGTGCTTTTTTCCTTCTCCTTGTTTTGTCCAATTCCAGTGTATTAGTTTTTTTTATCATATCATATCAAATCATATCATATCACACTACTTTATTTCCTTAGAGGCTCTTTGTTTTCTAATGAGAGATAGAGAGTGAGTCCAGATGGGAGGTGAGGTGAGGAGGAGCTGGTGAGAGTAGAGGGAAGAGAAATGTCATCAGCATATACTATGGGAGAAAAAAAAAACAATTTTCTATTTTCAATCAAAGATAAAAATAAACTATAAAAAACTTCTCGCCAGGCGGTGGTGGCGCATGCCTTTAATCCCAGCACTCGGGAGGCAGAAACAGGTGGATCTCTGTGAGTTC
>LZPO01117615.1:27917-41307 GCA_001675575.1 Neotoma lepida
ACACACACACACACACACACACACACACACACATCTGATACATGTACGCACTGTAAATACCTCCTCATCAAGTTTCACCAAGAGCTTTTCCATGTTTCTTTATCCTACAAAAGCCTGCTTTGTCTGTTGCTTTCCTAAGAGTTACAAAGGGAGCCTGGAAGAGCCACTGCTCGCCCTCTGAATGGAAAGAGAAAGTATTTCTAGACATCAGAGTCCTCTACCTGTAATGCCAACTTAATTAACACTTAGCAAGACTCTGCACTCTAATGACATATAACTATCAGGAGAACCCCCAACCTTATTAGTGTAGCTTCCTCTTCTAGAGTATCCAGTGTCCTAGGAGGTCAAGAGAGTCATTAGGCATTTGCACTTCCTCCTTTTGACAAGTCACTAAATGAAAGAATGTCCCCTCCATGAATGACCTTCTGTTACTTCCTTTTTGAGTGACTGATGGCTTCTTGACTCAGAAGCTTCCCATTCAAAGGGTGACATTCTGCAACCAGAGCAGCTCCGCCTTAAGATAACATATAGATAAGAGTTGGTTAGACCCTTGNGTGAGGCCCACAGGGCATGAGCTTTCCAAATCTCTCTATGGTAAGGAACCTCTGTGAAAGCCAGGAGCTCCCTCACAGACATCACAGTGGGCACTCCCCCCTCCAGAGGGCTCCCTTAATCCAGCCTCCACCATGTCAGGTCAAAGGACAATCTCCATCACTGTCATTCCTGATCACTCAAGGCTTCCTGGTCCCTTGCCTTCTAGACTCCTAAATTTGATGTCTAAGACCCTCGTTGGAGAGCAGGAGAAGACACATTATTACTTTTAAGACATGAATCTTTTTTTCTTCCTGTTGCATCTGCCTTTTTTTCCTCCTTATTCAATCCAGGAAAAGGTGAATTCCTACATCCATTGTCTCTACAGAGTGATGAAGCTCGAAGGAAGAACTGACTGGAGTTGCTGAGTTTGATTTCCAGGAGCCGGAACACATGGAATAGCTCTTCAGCCCACCCCATCCAACAGCATGGAGTTATTGGCTGTGGATAGTTGCTGGGGTAGGAGGAAATCATTCTTTATTGGGGGTGTAGTCACTGGTACACAGTTCCAGTGGGTGGCAGGCACCACACATACATGCACTTACTGGGTTATCAAACAAAGAAAATAAAAAGATACGACATTGGGAGGGACGTGGAGGAAATTGCATGGAGAAGTGGTGGGAGATAGATACGATCATATCTCACTGTATATACTGAAATTTTCAAAAATGAAATTTTTTAGGAANAAAGGAACAAAGAAAGAATGCTAGCTGAGCATGTACCTACAAGACAGCCAACAAGCTGCTCTCTTCCTTGGTTTCTGCTTCAAGTTCCTTCTTGAGTTCCTGCCTTGACCTCCCTCAATGGTGGGCCCGAACCTGTACCGTGAAATAAATCCTTTCCGTCCTCTAAATTGCTTTTGATAAGAGTGCTTTATCACAACAGCAGACAAGAAACTAGAACAACACGGCATGTCAGCAATTACTCAACGAGTAAACAAATTCAAGAGAAAATAAAAAGAAAGAACCAACTATCCTCAAAGGGCTAATTTCTACAGCAGCTGCTTAAAACCAGTCTGTCGTAGAAACAGTGTTCCGTGTATGATGCAATGCATAATACTGTAAAAGTGCACTTCCCAAAGCATTTATATTTAAAAAATAAAAGAGGACTGAGGGCTAGGGAGATGGCTCAGCTGGTAAGGCTCTTGCCACACAAGCATGAGGAATGGAGGGCAAAGTCCCAGCCCTCTCTTAAATGTCAGGTGGGCATGAAGGCCTGCCTGTAATCCCAGCATAGAGGGGCAAAGACAGGGANTCCTTTTATCAACCTGGCTAGTGAGTCTATCCACATCAGCAGGCTCTGAGTTCAAGTAAGGGACCCTGTCTCAATATGCGAGGTGGAGAGCAACTGGGGAAGACATGTGATGTCAGCCTTGGGCACAAACACACACACACACACACACATACATACACACACACACACACACATATATATACACACACACATACATACACATATACACACATACACACACGCACATGCACACACACACAGGCACACGTGAATGTGCACAGATATATGCACACCACACATACACACAAAAAAAACCCAGGAAAGAACATTTGATTCTTTTATCTTGAACACAGATGTTATCAAAAGATTTTTTTGTTATGTTCAAGTAGGCAATAGATAAATCAAGAAAGTCAAAGATTTTTAAGTGCAACTTCTGGGTCTTTCCAAGGATTAACCAAATGGAGCTATTGGGTCCAAACATGCAATCTCTCTTCCCAAAACAACTCTGAGATATCATCTTACATCTTAGAATGGCTAAGATCAAAAACACAGATGACAGCTTATGTTAGAGAGGATGTGGAGAAAGGGGAACACTCCTCCACTGATGGTGAGAATGCAATCTTGTGCAGCCACTATGGAAATCAGTATGGTGGTTTCTCAGAAAGCTGGGAATCAACCTACCTCAAGACCCAGCAATATCACTCCTGGGCATATACCCAAAAGATNCTCAACCACACCACAAGGACATTTGTTCAACTANGTTCATAGCAGCATTATTTATAATAGCCAGAACCTGGAAACAACCTAGATGCCCTTCAACCGAAGAATGGATAAAGAAAATGTGGTGCATTTACACAATGGAGTTTTATGCAGCAGTTAAAAAAAATGTCATCATGAAATTTGCAGGCAAATGGATGGAACTAGAAAATATCATCCTGAGTGAGGTAACCCAGACCCAGAAAGACAAACACAGTATATACTCTTCCCAACACAGCAACATCATTTACACTGTTTTGATTGCTGCTGCTCATGATTGAGGTTTTTAGTCCACTTCTGGAACACAGAGAAAGAAAGCCACAGCCCAAAAAGAAAAAATGAAGAGAAGTTTATGGATTAAGAAAAACTTGACAATGAAGGCAGCCTGCTGGGGAATTAACTACACTGTAAATGATTAAGGAAAAAGGCGAAAACGTCATTTCCTAAAGAGCAAGAAAAGAAGGGACAGGCTAACTGTGGGTGGTGCTGTTCCTTTGATAGGTGCCAGGTGGCGCTATCAGCCTTAGGCAGCCTGGTTTGTGTTTCATGAGAAAGGACTCAGAAAGGACTGCAGGGACACAGGACTCAAGAGAGCAAGGGGTTAGTCCAGAAAGAGATCCCAGCCATGGCCATTCTGCCACCTTCACAGGTGTTCACAGGAAGGACACAAATATTATCACCTGGGAAAAGCAAAACTGCCTGAACGGCCATGCCTCATTGCTCCCATCCCTCTAATGGACATGTGAGACCCTGGTGTTCAAGCATCAGTTCTGTTTTAACCTTCCAAATTGACCAGCTTGCCTAGTGTTTTATGGTGCATGGTCAGCCTCTGTAATGACTTCCTCTATGTTGGCTTTAGTGTTTTCATATGACATACCTGGAAATGTCCAGAAAATTTCCTGCCCACTGCCGGCGCTTGACATTCTCCTTCCCAGCACNCCTTGCTTCTTCTCACAGTTCTGGTTTATTCATCTCTGTCCTCCACTAAATGTTTCATCCTTAATAAATGATGCCCTCACTTACTCATCCCTGTGTCACCTAGGCCTGGTGTAAGTGCTCCAATTAATGATACTTAAATCAATGTTCGGTACTAATCAGACCAGAGTAACAGAACCAACATAAACAAAATTAATGAGATCAAATACAAAGTTAGTTGTTCTCTCAATACCAGAGGAGAGCGAAAATAACCACCTTGCCAGATTGACTATTAGCTCAACTCTGGCTTAACAATGCACTACTAAATCTTTTTGTTTTAAGCAACCTACCAAGCCCTGGCAGTGCTGTCCATATGTGTGCAGGCGTGGGGCANGAGAAACTTAAGGTAGTCACATCCTCAGAGAAGAATGACTCCCCTCCCCAGCACCTATCCACTGCCAACAGCTCCTCGGTCTGGTTTGGCAACTGGAGATCATTGACCCCGTCGATATTAGAACTTTGTCTGGTTTGATCTTGTGCAGGTAACCACAGCAGCTGGGAGTTGATGAATGAAATAGTCACCCCATGTCCAGAGGACAGCATGTCACAGCACTCCTCCCTACCTTCCGGTTCTCACTTCTTTCCATCTCCTTTTCTTCCATAGGCCCTGAGCCTTAAATTTCTACTCTTAAAATTATGTGTATCAAAGAGTTTCATTAAAAAATAACTCATATTTACCTTTGATTAAATTGTGACTATACAAATCTAATCAGATTATGAATACTGTTACTCTGTAATTTTACTTTAAATTAAAAGTAATCATCCAGTAAAGAATGTTCATTGCTACTCTGAGTTATTTTTTTTTTCTGCCAATCATCTCTCTCCTGTGTAATCAAAATAAGCATGGCTTTCAAGTCAGTCCAGCTGGTCACATTAGTAATGTTATTCATTCTTCTAACACCATGGCTAATTTGAGGCCAGATATAAATGCTGCTCTACTAAATCTCTGTCAGCTTCACCATCCAGAGTATTTACCTGCAGAGTCAGAGACACAGGCTTCCCATTTCCCTGAGAGAAAATGTTGGTTGTTTCCCCCACCATTTAATATTGCTTAATAATAATGTTCGGGGGCAGTCACCACAGAGTTCACACTGCTGCAACGACAGGTTTCACATTCTGTGATTAGTGAGTAGTCCCAACCATCTCCGAGGCTTCAGTCACAAATAAATGTCACCAAGATTTATACATCTAAACAAGACCTCTCTCCAAGCAACATTGGATCCCCACCAGAATGAGCACCCTGAAGACCACTCAACCTCAAACTCCCTAGCAGGGAATTCATCAGCTTCACCTCCTGCAGCTGTGTCCCCATGGCCACTGATAGAAACCCACACTACTCAACTTTGCCTATCTTAACCTCACTGCTCACGTCTGCCAAACTGATGCTAAAGTACATTAGTGCAACAAGATAGCATTTATCAGTATCACCTACATTATGGTTTCAACAGGATTTTTCTTTAACATGATAACCTTTTAGGTTGTTTTCATCTTTAACTAAAACTAAAGATGAAAACTAAAGCCTTTNCAAAGTCCTATCAGCAAGTGGAGAAAGCTTTGCGTCACACTTAGTAATTCTTTAGAGTCTGATGTGGCTGGACTCAAGGAATGAGTTCAATCTAGCAACGCTGCTACCTTCCCAGTTGAGACAACAGTGCCCTGGCCATGCATTTGTGATGCTCCCATGGACCATCTACCTTCATCATCACACACTGTCACAGCTGAATCCAGACTGTGTTCCATTCATACCAGGAGCAACACCACTTTCCTACCCCCAGGACTAGCAAAAGAAACTCGCTTCTCCCAACCAAAGACAAAATATACAACTGCCAAAATAGCTGATACCTCACTTTGTTGGTTTTTGTGTGTTTCTGTGTTTTAACAGGAGAAGAAATCCTATCAACAACTCAAAGAGGTGTAACATGTTATTATGAACTCAGAAGGATTTGGTACCTACTTGTGCATGTAAATAATTGAGAAGCTGAACAACATATACACTAATGTGGAATTCAATGCCTAGAAAAATAGGCATATTTATTTAATGGGGTGGGTGATACAGAAGGATTTGCCTGCTGAAGCATTTTACTTGGAAATGCCTGGAACTGACTTTTTATCAGAACAACATAATCTTCTCAGAAGTATGGATTAAATCACCTCCTTAGAGAATTAACTTTAATAACTTAGTTAGAAAAAAAATAGTAACATCCAGTAAAAAAGGCAAATTGGTAATGCACTGTCGAGGAACTTCAAAGTGTGCTGGTTCACACACATATAAGGCTATTTTAAAGGTTTAGTTTTACAGCCTGTCATTCCTGCATGTTGTCAAACAAAGAAATTCTTCATAAGCATAATTCCAATGTCACCCCCAAAGCTGAAAATATCAATCTCCTCGATAGAACCAACAAATAGATATTTGCTGTAGATATCCTGTTAATTATTTTTAAATTTTGATACTGATTTTATTGAATTTTGTATTTTGAAGGTTAAAAATTATACTACCAATAATAGTACCAAGAAATCAATCAAGCTATATGCCCAATATTATTTAGAAAATTTCATCACCTACAAATATTTTTTAATTACTCATCTATCAAAGCTCTACTACCATAGGTCACCAAACACCTGCAATGTTAGGATACTTCAAAATATTTAGAATCTATGCTAACTTTCCCTTGACATCTTTCCCCATCATGTGTAAGGTCAGCNTTCTGAGGGGATGGGCTTTCAGGTCTTCGAGAAGGTTGGAAATCATCCCTCCAGGCCCCACCTGTTACCTGAAATTCTATTACCACATTATTCTAAAAAAAAGCCTCCTTGGAGATGATTAATGCTAACTCTTTCCTTCCTGTATCTCTACCTAGTTCAGAGGAGAAACGAATCAACTGAAACTCTTGGAGGAGGAAAAAGAAAAAGTCAGACTAAGAAATGAGAGATGGAGGCAAAAGTAACCATCACTTGAGTCAATTACCCTCAGATGACTACAGTGATCCTCTATCAATTCTTCAGTGCCAGGCACTGGGAGGAGCTCAGGGACAGAGCACTTGCCTCACATGTGCAAGGTCCTGGGCTCCATCTCCAGCACTCCAGAAAAGAAAGAAAATGGAAGCAAAATTCTGTGACGTCAAACATTATCCAGTTTTACATCATCCACTCCTGGATGTCGGACCATTAGTTCACAAATAAAATACACATAACATCACTATTTTATCACACAAAATTAGCAGCTCCAGGGGAAAATCCTTGCATCTACACATCACTTTACAATTTCCCGAGTACTTGGAACATTACTTGAAATACTGAACTGAGANAAAGAAAATGGAAAGCTGGTTCTTCTAGAGTGAATTTGGGATGGAAACAGAAACAGATTTGATTATCTCCAAGCTTCCAAAAATAGTCAATAAAAAAACTTAAAAAACAAATGTACACAAGTTTTCTCCAAGAAACTTTTGCAGTTTTTATGATATGATATCCTGATTTGTTTGGCATTAGGAGTAAAACTGTAGAAACAGGGCTATTTTTTATTTCAACATGATATTGAAGAAACTCACAAAATAAAGTCAGGTTTCATTGGTCACTTCTCAGTTTATCATCAACACATAAATCTAGTGCTGACAGTTAAGGCAAAATCTCCTGTCACACTTCTGATACACATACAGTTAATTAAAGTTTAAAAAAAAAACACTCAACGGTTAAATACAAAGAATGGGGAAAGATGCTGGCAACTCAAGCTTCTTTCGTGTCTGACACAGAAATTACATTTCCCTTCCATCTCTTTCTACTGTTTCAATTTTCATTGACTCACTATGGTCAAACTATGCATCATACCTCCCCAACCTCAGCCTTGGCCAAGACTCAGACTAGCAGTGACCACATCACTGCCAATCCAGTAACCATCAGTGGTTCCCAGTGTCTGAGGTGGCATACTGACTGTCCCCTGTGGGGTTGTTGAGAATCTGATTAAGTGTTGACTATGTACCTCTGGACTTACACTCAGAAGATATATGGTATCACCACCTCCTTTGAAGTGGAGACAGGCCAGATAACACAACTTGGCCAACGAAATGAGAAAGGAAATAACCTAGGCAGAAATTTGAAATTTTAAGAGCATCTCTGTACCTTCCGCCTTTGCCATGGCACACATCAATATTTCATAGAATGGTTCCTATCGCCTGGGTCCCATAGCTAATATGACATGGAGAAAAATCCCCAAATGGCCCACAATGCAAGTATCCAATGGTACAGAACCCAAAGCAATCTGTAATGGATTAAATGCACAAGGAAGAAACAAATCTGCTACTGTAAGTATCTCAGATCATCACTTGTTATCATGACATCACCTACCCTGTACTTGTCCTTTTGTTACCCTCTGACTACTCACTTGCCTTCCCACTATTATTGCTCCACAACATTCTTCAATTCATCTCTTAGATACTATGTTGGGCATCTTCTAAGATGGCTCCCAGTGGTCCATGGTTCTTGGTAGTCAATGCACACACTTGAGTATAAGATAGACCAAATGACTCGTTTCCAACAAGTAGCATATAGCAAAAGTGATGGGATGTTTACCTCTTAATCTAGGTTACAAACAGGTGATGGTTTCCACTTTGCCCATCATGGTGATTTGAATGAGAAATGTCTCTGTCTTAGTTAGGGTTTCTATTGCTGTGAAGAGACACCGTGGCGACGATGACTCTTATAAAGGAAAACACTTAATTGGGGCTGGCTTACAGTTTCAAAGGTTTAGTCCATTATTGTCATTGCAGGAAGCATGGTGGTATGCAGGCAGACAGGCATGGTACTGGAGAAGGACTTGAGAGTTCTACATCTTGATCTGTAGGCAGCAGAAGGAGTCTGTGTATCACACNGGGTGTAGCTTGAGCATATAAGACCTCAAAGCCCATCCCCACAGTGACATACTTCNTCCAACAAAGCCACATGTCTACTCTCACAAGGCCACTACTTCCTAATAGTGCCCACTGCCTAAGGGCCAAGCATTCAACCACATGAGTCAATGGGGGCCACTCCTATTTAAGCCACCACAGTCTCCTAAAGGTTCAGGCATTTAAACAGTTGGTCCCCAGTTGGTGGGTCCCCAGTTTGGGGAAGTTATGGAGAGTTGCAGCCTTGATGGAGGAAGAGCATCACAGGGGGTAGGCTTGGAGGGCTTAAAGCCTCACCCCACTTCCAGTTTGCTCTTTGCTTTGTGTTGGAAATTGTATATGTCATCTCTTGGCTTCCTTCTCCTGCCAATTGCTGTCATGCTTCCCCACCATGATATACTTGTAGCCCTCTAAAACTGTGAGCCCAAATAGACTCCTCCTTCCTTAAGACACTTTTTTCATTATGGCATTTTTTACCACAGCAACAGAAAAGTAACTAATACACCATTGTTCTTGCTCACTCTTAAGAGGCCAGAAAATTTCACAGTTGCCCTATGGAGAGGTCCAGATGATGAGATGAAGCCTTCTCCCAGTGGTGAGCACAGAGCTAAGTCTTATCTAAAATCGTATCAGTGAACTCTTTACCCCCACTGTTTATCTAGTCAGCTGTTAAACTTACTCATAGAGGACAGGAAGGGTTAAAGTAACAGTCCCCACCCTTGACAAAAAGGAACTCTGTGGGAAAAAAAATCCCATCCTCAGGGTTCCACTAAGACCTACTGAGGCCCGTCTTGAGGATGGGACCCAAGAATGCAGAGTTAAAGAATAAAAAGTTCACAAGTGTTTCTGATGACCAGCAAAAGTAAAAACCACTGCTTTAGTGAATCTTTTTCTTCAAAGCTCATACAGTGATGCAGAGATGAATTTTCTGTCCAAGATCTCAGCTAGTAACTAACGTGCAGTNTTGACGTAATACTTGGATAGCCTATAAGACCAATATCCCTCTGAACCCCATCTCTATGCTGTCTTCTCTGCTTAGGTTTCCCAGTGCTGAACAGCAGGAAACGTATGAGTAAAACACAGCCATGCCTTCAAGAAGCTGTTTGTACCAGATTAAAAGTACAATCCATTAGAACATTCATCAGCTATAAGAATATAGCTGATGTTCTTATAAAGGGGGTGTGGCCTTTAGTCTTCTAGGAAGTTCCTAGCATGGCCTGGCAAATATGGGCATTCTCTTAGCACAAAACCACTGAACAGTAAAGAGTTACCTACTTCAGTGAATAACTAGACAGGCATGCTAAAAGACCTCAGAAGACTTCAAGTAAAACCCAGCCATATTTGAAGTGCAGACCTGTGGTCACCAGCCAGGGCTAGCCACCCACCGCCTAGCACCAGCTAAGAGGTTTTCATCACCCCAACAGGCACACTGCCCCAGTTTATTTTACCCTCTTCATGCAGGGCCACGGTCACCTTGCCATGGCCCTGAGCAAACTACGCTTTACAGATCAACGATGCGAGGTCTCCAGACAGAGGAATGACAAACTATTCCAAAACAAATTTTCAAAGGGGAANGGGAAAATAAAACAGATTTCTGAGTTTGTTTTTCATGGACAGCTGGAAAAAAAAATAAATCTACCAAATACCAACACCTCTCCAGAAGGTTTCTTGCCAAGTTTATGATGACTGGTNTGAAGAATGTGAGTTTCCGGTAGAGAAAGTGACACATCACTGAGTCAAAGGTGAGCCCAGCCCTNGCTAACAGTCTNCCTCAGAACTGGGTAACACTTTCNCTGTCCGGGAGTTTAAAATAAGGGCAGTGGTGAAGTCACAAGCATGAGTCATTTTGTGGCCCACATGCCATGCTCACTTTCCAACACGATCAATAGGCCGAACTCAGGATCTCCTCCGAATTGCAAGCTGCTGAGGCCTTTTAGAGAACAGAGTCCTGAACTTTGAGCAAGTTGGAAACACTGCACCCACACAATCTTTGTCAACAAGCCAGGGAAATGAATACCATACAAAATAGTAAAGACAGTGGCACTAATGTATAAGAAATGAGGATGGGGAGGCGCAAAACCAAACTGTACCATATTCCCTCCTCTTTTTTTCTAGACAGGATTTCTCTGTGTAACAGCCCTGGCTGTTCTAGAACTCACTCTGTTGATCAAGCTGGCTTCAGACTCACAGAGATCCACCTTCCTCTGCCTCCCGAGTGCTGGGATTAAAGGCATGCGCCACCCATATTCCCTCCTCTTATCCACAACTGTTCAAGTAATCAGGAAAGTGATTTCTAAGCTGGTGGCTATGCTAGGGAACTTCAGTCTAGGAAGCTTTAGACATCCCAGAGGCAAATGACTCAGCGCTGAAAACAAGGCTGCTGAGTTAGCAAGCCCCGGACTCCATATTACAGTCAAATAAACTAGAGGTGAGGAAGTATCAGGTAGAGGCAACTGGCAAAAGGAATAGACTTGAGAGGCCTTAAATAAATCAACATGATAAGCCACTATGTGGAGTCATTTAAACTGGACGGGGAATGATAAACGCATTGCAAGCATGTCACCACTGGGAATCCACAGCAGAGACCAACTTGTNTAGCCTGCAAACTCCCCTCAGGCCGTTTCCACACAGCGCTACAAGCAGCCAATTCAAATTGACTGGAATTTGAGATTAGATATACACTAACTGACAGACACATCATAGAAAATTATAACAGTACATGAGGTCTTATGATTCAATTATAGTGTTAAAATGACTTGTGAAAATTAAGGGCTGTAGTAGTAGCCTTAGCCTATGCAAGTCCTGCCAGTCTCCAACCCTGCTTTGTTATACTGGCTAGTCCTTAAAATTCTTTTCAGTCTTAAAGGCACAAATCCCAGTTTGGCTGGAGTCAAANACAAGAGTGAACTCCTTTCTCTACCCACTCACAATAATAATTTATTCTCTCACCCCCACTCCTTAAAGACTACAAATATTTAGCCATGTAAACACCTTTCTTTCCATGCTTACACAAAGCCTGAATCTTAAATTCAGTACAGCCAATCACATCCAGAAATTCCCTCCCTTCCCTGTACCCAGTCCTGCAAGATGAATTAACCATGGTCCTCACTGGCAAAAATGTCCCTTGTGCTTACATTATGTCCAATACTCACTGAAAGCTGTTACTAAAATCTGAATGTAACCACCTCAGTGCAGCTATTCCCACAGAGAGGCAGTCAAATGTGTTTGCACATTCCAGAACTCCAGTGAGTTTGGAAGGACAGAGAGAAAAAAGACTTGNAAGAAAACAGACTCATGTCCCGCTTCTTAGCCTTTCGACCTTACACCATAGAATCCTAGACCATCATTCCAGCCTGCAGCAGGGTACAAACTAACTGACGTGATNCTTGTTTTTAGCACTTGAACAGAAAGGTAAAAAATGTAGCTACGGGATGAAGTNCACAGTTTAAAAAGAGGGCCATGTGCACAGTTCCAAGTCATCCTGTNCGAAAGAATCCGGGGAGAATTTCTGTCCTGGTGTGAGCTAACATCTAGAAGAACTTGGATCTCCCAGCCTCACAGTGGAAAACATTGTTTCTTTTGAATATCCAAGTCAGATTGCCATCAGCAACGTGCATTTGATAACTGAACACACACACACACACACACACACACACACACACACACCTAAAAATGAATGCTTCCTTATATCAGATCCTTCTTGGGGTCTCCACCTTAGACCCAGACTTCTTAACCACATGGTCTCAACTCTAAAGGAGAAGGCAAAGAGTGTCTGGTTTTTGTTCTGGTTTGGTTTTCAGTTTGGTTGATGTCTTNGTGTTTGTNTGTTTCTCCTATTTTTTGTTAGCCCTATAGATNGTCTCTGCTTTGCATCAAGATTTTTCCTTTTTACCTACACACTCAGCGGCACAGTCACAGCAAGCCTGATCCAACAAAGGCATCTCTCTGAGGTGCCTGAAATCAGACCCCAGGGCTCAGTAGAAGTTTTCATGTTCAGCCTTTTGATTTATGCGTCTCATTACTGCAGAAGGCTGCAACAACTCTCTCCTTTCTTCTTGGTTAGTGGCTTCAAAATACTGCATGCTTGATTACTCAAGTACATTAAGACTAATTTAAATCATCATCTTAAGCACCAGTATGCTCAACAAACCAGAAAAAGACCCCCGGAATCCAAACTATATTGGTCACATTTTATACTCCGTGGGACATGAAGTAGCAAATCCATCAAGGTAATGGAACAGCCTTTTACAGACAGGGGCTAAGTGCACTTCTTAACTGTTCTGCTGCCCGATGCTGCCTTTTAAAGGTAAAACTCATATCGTCCTTCTCCTTCTGCTCCTGGAAGATGAATTTAACACTGATTGCTTTTAAGGATAGCTCCAAATGGCAGCAAGTGTGTAGCTATAAAAATACGATAAATGCCCACATTTGTGTAAACCCCAGGGGAAATTAACAAGTTGGCACAGCCTCTTTTTCCATTCTCTCCCGTCATTTCCATGCATGCGCGTCATACTCAGCACTCTCTGGGTTTTAAAGGCAAGGCTTTCTCTCCTGCTGCCATCACACTGAGCTGTAAATGTAAAAGTGGCAAGACTAAATTAGCAGCACAGAATCAGAATTTCTGTAATCAAATCTTTATCCAAAACAAAAAATTGAGAGAAACTGCTTTTTCTGTGCCAAAATACCATCAAAATATGTCATTTAAAGAAGTGTATATGTGCAATTACTACAAACTATCAACCTGGAATGCAGCCTGGGGGACTGTATAATTTATTGTCTTTCTTAGTTTTGACTGTCTATCAACTATGATTCCATATCTGGAAAATATTTCAGAATATTCATCTGTACAAAAAAGAAACAAATAAAAGGAAGGAAGGAAGGGGGAGGGAGGAAGGGAGGGAGGAAATAGGAAGGCTACATGAGGACTTTATTCACAGGAACTACCACATTTAGAAGAA
>LZPO01117616.1:12631-24873 GCA_001675575.1 Neotoma lepida
TAATTTTCTATGTATGTAAGGAAGATAGCACTCATCTTGGTTAGGGTTTCTATTGTTGTGAGGAGACACCATGACCACGGCAACTCCTACAAAGGTAAACATTTAATTGGGTCTGACTTACAGTTTCAGAGGTTTAATCCGTTATCTTCATTGTGGCATGCAGGCAGATATGGTGCTGGAGAAGGAGCTGAGAGTTCTANATCTTGTTCAGCAGAAGCAACTGTCCTACTGGGCATAGCTTGAGCATATATGAGCCCTCAAAGCCCACCCCCACAATAACACACTTCCTCCAACAAGGCTATACCTACTCTAATAAGGCCACACTTCCTAANAGTGCTGTTCCCTACTGCCAAGCATTCAAACACATGAGTCTCTGAGGGCCATACCTATTCAAACCACCAGAGCAACCAAGCATTTTTCAAATAAAATTTAGAAAATGTATTATTTTATCTTAACATAAGAAAAAAATTCCTGGGTCTTTGTGCTGGGATTCTTTTCCCTCTTCTATTCTCATTATTCTTAAGTTTGGTCTTTTCATAGTATCCCAGATTTCCTGGATGTTTTGTGTCAATATTTTAGATTTATCATTTTCTTTGACGTATCAATTTCTTCTATCCTATCTTCTACATCTGAGATTCTCTCCTCCATCTCTTGTACTCTGTTGGTGGTNCTTGCCTCTGTAGCTATTTGCTTACCTACATTTTCCATATCCAGGATTCCCTGTTTGTGTTTTCTTTATTGCTTTTATTTCCATTTTCAGGTCTTTAACAGTTTTATTCAGTTCCTTCTTCTGTTTGTGTTTTCTTTGCTTTCTTTAACGGGTTTATTCATTTCCTCCAATTGTTTGTTTATGTTTTCCTGGATTTCCTTAAGGGGTTTACTCATTTCCTTTTTAAGGACCCCTATCATCTTCATAAAGTTAGTTTTAAGGTCATTCTTTTGTGCTTCCTCTGTCTTGAAATATTCAGAGCTTACTGTAACAGGATAGCTGGGCTCTGGTGGTGACATATTGTCCTGGTTGTTGTTGATTGTGTTCTTATGATGGCCTCTAGGCATCTGAATTCGGGATAATTATAGGTTTAGCNGCCAATTTCTGAGTTTGTCCTTGTTGGATGAGTGTGTTTCCCATTGTTTCTGTTTCCTTGATGGTCTTCTAGCCTGAGTGGTCTGTGGTTCTGGTGATGAGTGAGTCCTCTGGTCCAGTAGGGTATCTCTGCTTGAGTTTTGGTGGCCTTTGTGGGTGCCCGTGTGGCCTCTGGGGTTTTGGGTGCCCATGTGGCCTCTGGGGTTCTGGGGTTCTGGGAACTGCCATGGTTCTGGTAGAGAAGAGGGCTTCTTAGAGAGTTATGGGCCAGGATGTGATGTGGGGTTGGTGCTGTTGGGGAAAGTTGGGTGGGCTCTGAGGAAGTGTTGGAGGTCTGAGGGCATGGTCCTACCTGGGGTTTGGAATATAACCATGGCCTCTGGTAGAGCAAGGGGCTTCTGCTAAAGTTACAGGCTGGAATATGGCTACAAAGGGAGGGGGTGCTGTCCGGGTAAAGTTGCACAGACTCTGAGGAGTATTGGTAGTCTGTGGGCAGGATCTTACTTGGGGTTCTGGATACTGGTGTGACCTTTGGTAGAGCAGGGTGATGGTTAGTTTTAATTATCAACACAGTCTAGAACTACTTGAGAAGAGGATCTCAATGAGGGATTGTGTGGATCAGCTTGGCCTGTGGCTGTGGCTGTGGAAGTTGGTCTTGGTTGCTTTAAGTTGAGAAGAACCAGCCCACCATGCATAGTTCCACTCCCTGGGTTTCAGTACTAGAATGTGTACATGTAGAGACAGGACTAAGCTCAAGTAAGCACCCATGCATTAATTGACTGCAATAATGGGCTGTANTCTGGAATTGTGAACTAAAATACACCCTGTCTTCACTAAGCTGTTTTTTGTCAGAGTATTTTATCACAGCAANAGAAGAAATGACACTACAACACTCAGTCTCCTCACTCAGCCTTTATTTCTCCTGTTCTAATTCATATTAGCCTGGACCTCATTGCCAGGTGACCTANTCACCTAATCACAATACCTGGACTTCAAGCAAGAATCATGGACCCATAGCTGGATGAGTATGAAATATCAAATTGAAATCCCCACANTGATTTCTAGAAAACAAACGGTGATTTGTAACATTCTTCTGAGACTAGACAGAAACTGTCAGGAAGAATTGGTCATGACTCTCTTGCCCCAGAAACCTTTGTATATCTCATACTTGTGAGAAAGTTCTAGAGCTGCTGAGGCAAGACCATTCCAGAGCAGCTATTCCTGCTCATGGCCCCTTCCCACTTTACACTGTGACAGAGCCCAATCCTGCCCAACCTTCATCCCAGCCTTTCCAAAAACATGGCTATGCCTATGTTCAATGCTGAGAGAGGGGCCTGAAATCTGAAAAATCCCCTTGTTGCTGCTTTCGCCTGCTGTCCATCTGCTATGGAGTCCACACAGCAGCCCACCCACCCCCAAGCCTCCTTATCTGCCTCCACTGGATTTCCCAAGCTTCCTTTCGGATCCTACCACCCTTACTCTGAGAGATGAGCTCAGAAGATTGCTGCTGTAGCCTGAGCATCACATTCACACTATAGCTCATGGCCTGACTTTATCTCAAGCCTTCTCTCCTTTGTGGCATGTCTGAGCTTCCTTCTACCCCAGGAAACTTTTCCACTTTCTTCTAGAGAGAGCACAACAGAACTAGTGCTCTGAATTTTTTTTCTTTTTTTTGTGATTTTTCCTTTATTTACACATAGCAGATCAGATAAACTATGGCTCGTCTACCTTTTAGTAGTTTTGTGGATTTATAGAGGAGAATTAGGAAAATATGGAGTAGGAGAAATAAGAAATTAAAATTCTCTGTCTTTCCATCAGAATTTATTGTCTCTATTCTATATATATATTTTTTCTCCTTATAAAACATTCAGCCTTGGATACAGAGTAATACAGTCCTTACAGCCAACCTCCCAATTTAGAAGCATTTTCTTCATTTAATAAGAAGATTTCAATAACTTGCCCAAAGTCACACTTCAAGATTTGAATTACAGACTAACACTATAAGATTAAAAGAGATCTGAATTTTTTTTCAAGTCAGGGTTTCTCTGTGTAACAACCCTGGCTGTCCTGGAACTCACTNTATAGACCAGGTTAACCTCAAACTACAGAAATTCACCTGNCTCTGCCTCCCAAATGCTGAGGCTAAAGGCTTGTGCCACCAACACCTCTCTGATTCCTTTCAATCATCTCATTCTGCCTGACTGCAACAGCACAGGGCCTCTCTCTAAGAACATATATACTCTCCTTTGGTTGTTTTGGTCAGTATTGATCTTCTACTTGGTTTTCTCACTGTCCTTTTAAGAGTGGAGACTATTTCTCCCCAGAATGAGGATGACTTAGTTATCCTCAGCTCTCCAAGTAGTAGAGGACAACTTTAAAACTCTTACTGAATCAGCATGCATTGGCTTATCAGAGAACATTTTGATAATCCAAACATGTAGTACTTCAGAAGTGATGACTTCCTTTCCAAGCTAATATCACATTAAGTAAAACATGGGAACTTATTTGCTGCATTTCCAAAATGAGTTTTCTGAGTGCTAAAGATACCACCTAANAAATAGTTAGTGATGCCTCAGACTAACTAATCTTGGGCCACTACATAATCCAGAGAGTTCTGCACAATTTGAGAGCTTTCCTGGGATAACATCAACAAACATTTCAAAATGTTTGGTTTTGCTCCTGAATTCAGAAGGTTCAGCCCATAGTCTCTTGGCCCCATCACATTTGTCCTAAGTGAGGCTGAACATCATGGTGGGGCCAATGTGGCCAGGAAAAGCTTTTCAAATCATGAAGGAGTGTACAGGGTCTTGGTATCTTCATTAAAGGCTTGCCCCCATGGATCTACTACCTTCTGCTCAGGGAAACCCCCCCCCCTCTTCGAAAGGTTCTGCTAGTTCCCTCTAGCACTACCAGCTAGCAAGCAAAATAACATATGAGCCTGTAGGGAACAGCCCAGCCCCAAATGCAGCACCAGCAAGCCAGAGTTCTTAAGATCACATTGTGATCTGTCAAATACAGATAAGACTGCACACTTTTATTTACTAGCTCAGGAATAAGAAAATAAGCTAGCCCAAAGTAAGAAATAGTTCCAGTAAGGGTTATTTCTGGGTTTTGTTGTTTCTTCTGTTTCCCCCCGCCTTATACACACTTGTGACATTTTTTTATAAAAAAAAGATGGGAGCCATCACTTCTGTAGCTAGAGCCTGCTGTGTTCTACAGAAGGTTTTCTTACTTTCTCCCAGTGTCCTGCATGCTTTTCAAAGAGGTACACTAAACCTATCTGTTTACCTGAAGTTACATCACAAGTGGCAGATTCAGANTGAAGTTCATTCTAGCACTCTTCNTGCACACCATACTCTGTCCCAAAGGCATCACCCTATCCCAGTTGTCATTCAATACATGGATCAGTCATGGTCAAGATGTCAAGTTAAGTAGGCAGCACAATGCAGAGCACACACTATTGCACTCAATACAGGAAGTCTGGGTATTTCTTGTCCTCTCCAGTAACCAGATGTGTGACCTTGATCTATCACTGCAGTTTGTCTGCCCCTTCCACTGCTTCTATGCATTTTTATTTCACTAGCCATATTATTTCTAACTTGTTTTGGAATCTAGCGCCCTGAGATTCCTTCCTAGAAGTAGATGGAGCTCTTTGAATAAGTTAATATATTGAAAATCAAGACACAATTCTTTCTCTCTTTTGCCATGATATCCCTCCCTCAAAGAATTCAATTTTAAGGTACTGATGCTCCTTTCACCACAGATATCACAATGCNACTTTATCAACCTTTAGAGTTTAAAATTCGTCCGCGATGAGTGCATTACAAAATCACTCCCAGGCAAAGGTCAGAAAGTAGCTGCTGCATGTAATGAATTTTTGAAGAGGACTCAGTCCCAGTCCTTCTAACTCAGGCACTGCTTCTCACAATGAAGGGAAAGGAATAATAGGAGGCAGATCCTTAAAACACACGTCTCGTATTCATCCTTCATCTTTGCAGCCATCCTGACAAATTTGAAGAGGGTCTTAGGTATTTTAAGGAAACTAATTTAGTCTCTTNATTCAGATTTGGTCTTGAAGAAAGGAGATTGTAATGGTCATTGGGTGTCAACCAGACTCCACCCTGTACGCCTTGTTGATGAAGTGTTGGGTGCCTTGGCAAAGATGGAAGGAATTTATGTGGTGGCTGGTTTTCTTTTATCTGGCATACAGTGTCCATTATCAATTAAATCTTTCTTTTTCTTGGTCCTGAGTTTCTATGGTACTAACCTCTTCCATCTCCAAGTTCATTATCATCCATGACAAACATGTTCAGAGGAAAGAGTTTCACTGTAGGTCTAATAGTTTTCTATAATAACACCTTTTGAGGACTCTGGTATTCCAAATGGTATAGTAGGAAGAATGTAGCTTGGATATAATCAAATTAGTGTTAAATATACAAAAACAATATCACTATACATTTCCTAAAGCCATTTGTGAATAGAAATTCCTTGAAACCAACCTGGAAAGAGGGAGGACATACTGACAACTGTGGTTTTCAGAGGAATAGNATGAGCTCATTGGGAGTGAGGGCTGCATTAGAAGGGGCTTTTAACCTAGCCTGACATATCTTCACATTATACATACAATATAAAACAAAAGCATATTTGTACAACTCAGAGACAAAATGAGTTTAAAGAGGTAGAAAATATGTATGGCTTATTCTTCTTTTCTGACATTGGTTAGAACTATCCTCTGATTCTCTCAGCATTAACGGTCATGAAGAGGTTTGCTCAGTTGCTATATTGNGGGTATAGGCTCTGTGATGCAAACTAGGTAGGAAACTCCCAAGAAAGCTCAGTGATGAAGTATTTTACATTTTCACATTTGATAAAGGAAAACATGTACAGGATAAATTCAGAATCTGATTTGGGGAGAAAGGAGGACTGAAGACCTAGGGAAATTTTTTGACAAATTTTTACAAATCCAAAGAGAAAGTGGCAAACAAAAGAATACAGAATATAAAGTGATCTCTGAAGTCATTCAGAGTCATTGCAGGTATTGAGTAGTTGAGAGAAATAGATTTTAGAAGAGATAAGGTTAGCACGGGCACAGGAGAGCTGCTGCCATCTCTTGGTGCCAGCCCCAGTTACACAGCTGCCCCAACAATGTCATGAGCACAGATGAGGTGTCCTTGCACATCGTGAGAGAACTGGCTATAACAGGAATTTCTAAATGGTCTTTTAATAAAAAACCTGCAGCCAAATCCTGGGGTAAATGCTGAAAGATCAGAGAGACAAAGAAACAAGCCACTGCCATGTCTTACCTCAAGGACTCCTCAGCCTGAAAAGACTCTAGTTCCTGTCTCCTCACGCCTTATATACCTTTCTCTGCCCAGCCATTACTTCCTTCTTAGTGCTGGGATTAAGGGCATGTGTGCTGCCCAAGCAAATGCATGAGATCTCAAATGTTGGGATTAAAGGCATGTGATTCCCAAGTACTGGAATTAAAAGTGTATGCCACCACTGCCTGGCTCTGTTTCTCTCCTAGACTAAGTCAATCTCATGTAGTCCAGGGTGGCTTTGAACTCATAGAGATCCTGACAGATCTCTGCCTCCCGAGTGCTAGGATTAAAGGTGTGTCTCACCACTCTCTGGCATCTATGTTTAATCTAGTGGCATGTTCTGTTCTCTGATCTTCAGGCAAATTTTATTAGGGTACACAATATATTGCTACAACTGGCCCCATACCTTGCTGGCCCACAGCACTGTGGTATTTGTGGTGGTGTAGTTGCCACAGGGCTTTTCCTCCTCAGCTGATGGTTTCCGGCATCAGTGCAGGTAGAGAAAGACTCATCCTCCCTTAGGAAGCGGGCCACTAGGAATTTGACCAAACTCTAATGAACACATGGACAACACAAAATAGACTTTTGGGGGGGAAGGAGGGTATGCGGGAGAAAGCTAGACATGGAAGGACTGGGAGGAGAGCATGATTGGGGTGCATGGATTGCCTTCAAGTGGTTATAAAAATTACTCTATTGAAAATTTTAGGTCATTGTATTTTGACTAAATTGATATATAAACTTGTTTATTCAACTAAAAAAGGAAGAGATACTGATTGTGTCATTATTCGTCAATAATAATAATATGATATTGTGGTAGCTAGTCTTGGTTGTCTACCTGATACATCTGGGAAGAGGAAAACTCATTCAAAAATCACCTCCATCACATTGGCCTGTAGGCATATCTTTGAAGCATTTTCTTGATTGCTATTTGATGTAGGAGGCCCCAGCCCAGTGTAGGTGGTGCCATCCCTAAGCAAATGAGCCTGGACTGTGTAAGAAAGGTAGTTGAATGTGAGTCTGAGATCAAGCCAGTAAGGGCATTCTTCCATTGGTTTTTGCTTAAAGNTCCTACCTTGAGTACCCATCTTAGATTCCCCTTGATGATGGGCTGTAATGCAAGCTAAAATAACCTTTTTTCTCCCTATGTTCTTTCAGCTATGGTTTTTATCACAGCACCAGAGGAGGAAACTGGGACAGAAATTCTACAACAACAGAAATGTCAATAACCTACTAAATTTAATACCCTTTTTAACATACATACATAAAAATCTCAAATGAAAACATAAATATAATGTATTTCAAATAGATTGTGGATAATCAGTAAAAATAATGAAATATGAAATAAAAGAGTAAACAAATAAGAAAATCAGATCAAAAGTACTATTACAGTAATGTAGATCTGTCAGTGTATGGGACCAACATGAATTAGCTGGGAAATATTCAGCCTCTATCTCTGCACAAATAACACAGAAAAAAATCTAAACATGAGTTCTTTTTCATCAACTGAAAAGCTTCATTGTTAATTAAACAATATGAAAGAAATTGTACAAAGTACCATAGGCTGTTAAGCAATCATGACAGATACACATGTTAAAACCACATGCCAGCTGAATGAAGCCCCTTACCCTTTTGTCAAGGATTCTTTGGAGTTTCTGACTAAAGTCACCTCCAACTCCCCCCCAAATCACTGGATGCTTCTGGATTTCATGACAGTTATACATTTTCTATTTAAGTCAGGATCTTTGTGGAATATTTTAAATACACATGCAAATATAGAATTTTTGAAAACAATCTAACAAGTGTAATGGAATGTCTTGACCATTATAAAACTGTTTCATCTTGAAATAGGAACAGAGTAACATTTTAAGAACATTTTCAGTTTAGAAGAACAGTTTTTGAGCATTTCAGTAATACTGGTGATAAACAATAGCACCCTGAATCAGATCTATGTAACATGTAACTCTTGTCATCTTTAAATTTGTTAGTTAATGGGAGAGGATGTCTTCATGAACAATAAATAGAATATCCAAAAGTGTGACATTGATGAGCAACAGCATCAGTAAAAAATTACCTCAACATCAAGAAAAGCAAATAATAGTAAAAATAACAACCAAAAAAAAAAGCTTTTAAACTATGTGAGAACAGCACGTAATTAACTCAAACACTTAAGATTAAAGTGAGAATGGAGTCTTGGTCAGCTTGAAAATGTAACTAATAAACTAGTGAATTATCTGCACACATTAATAAAGTTTAAATTTCCTGCCAATTTGACACAAAATATCAACTGAGGTAACATAAAAGCAATTATACCCCAGTGCCACCTGAACCTCAACAATAAACTGGTTAACTGAGGACATTAATTTAAAGAGTGTTTAAGATGACTCTCTGCCAAGGAAAACTTTAAACACTGATCAATTTTATAGTTTATAGGTGACAGAAAATTAGAAGACAATTTTCCAAACTTGATAACAATACTCAAAATGTGCATGGCATTACCTGTATAAATCTTCAAAGACTGTNTTTTTTTTGACACTGATAATAAAAGATTTCTATTACCCACTCTGCACACCAAATCATCTTTATATTCTTCACACAGAAAAGCTACATTGCAGAAATTGCTGTCATATAAAGAGGCTATGAAAACATACAAAAGAAAAAAAGGATCTGCCCATTTAAAGAGGAACACTATTTTTCTGAATTCTGTGATGTTTCTGATATTTTTCAGCTTTTTAAATTTAGAATTTGGGCCAGTGTTGTGTAACAGTTTTCTCTGAGACTGAAACATTACATCCTGCAAGGAAGCTCTTTAAGCAGGGAGGTAAACTACTCAAAATAGCTTCAGGAAGTCCCTAAAACTGATCGGATTCACTAGGCCCCTCCCTGCTAGAGTAAGTAATAAAAGCTGTAAAAACTCTTAGACAAGCAAAGCTGCAAAGAAGATGCTGAGGCCAAACCAGCTGCCTGGAAGAAGCAGGGAGCAGCTGAGCTGCCTAGAAGATATTTAGACCAACTGAGGCACTTAGAAAAGACAATCTCCAACCTGTTGAGCTTCCTACAGGATGTCCAGTGTGATCCACGTTCCCAGCCTTTGTAAACTGTATAGCCCACCAGTCCTAAGGTTTTCTCTGATGATACAGCTGCATTTCTGCTCCTGTTAGTAACCCCTTACCCACATTCCTGTAAATAACCCCAATAAAACTCATTGGTTCACCAAGTTGAAGTTAGTGGTTTCTATACTTTAGTCTGCCACAGGCTCCCTATCTAGGGTGAGTAGAAGTGTCTGCAGCATCTCCTCATGAAAACTTTTGTTACACAACAGCCAGTGTGACGGCTTGATAGATAAAGGTGTTTTCTGATAAGTCCAATGGCCTGAGATCAATCTCTGAATCCCATGGGATGGTAAGAGAGAATCAATTCCCATTAATTGTTCCTAACCTCCACATGTGCACCATGACACACATATACCCCACACACATACATACAAATGAATAAACAGACTAATTTTTAAGGTTTATTTTACTTTAATTGTGAGTATATGTGTTTGCCTGTGTGTGGTTATGTACACAAGTCCAGATGCCGATGAAGACCAGAGGAGCTGAAGCTGGAGTTATAGGCACTTGAGGGTTGCCTTTGTAGATGCTGGGAATCAAACTCAGGATGAACTCTTAACTGCTGAAGAACCATCTCTCTGACCCTATAGTTGTTGTTGTTTTACTCTGAACTCTTGTTGGGATCGATTTTCTCTTCAAAATGAGTACTCTCTGTTGTACATAATCAGTTTTCAATTCTATATTTTGTCACCAAGAAACTTGCCACTCCAAATTATCACATCCATCCTATACCTAAATGAGATGGGGGTGGGATCAGTGGGTGGAGTTTAANCCTTTCCTGTTGGAACCACAAGCAGTTNTCAATGATCCCCTTTGAGTACAGCTAGTCTATTTGTGACTCACTCTTACCTGAGGCTTACAACTCAGAAACTCGGATTTTTCTAGAGAACATTCTCCTCTTGGACTCCTCCTCCACCACCAAGCAGGTCCCTTAAGGTGCAAGTTTAGCAAAATGACCAGACAGCAGCCAGGATCTTTACTGTTCCAAGTATACTACTCTCACTTTGACCTGGCAGCTCTTACCATCATGGCACTTGTAGCATCTCAGGATTTGAAATTGTTTATACCCAATATTTCTTGTTGTCTGGAGTGTAGTAGTCAATCTGAACTGTCATTCAGCCACAGTCCTAGACATAAGTCTTTGTTTACCTGTTTTTAACTAGAGTTATAAGAAGCCTTCTACTGAGGTGGGCATGGTCTTGCTCTTCTCTTTTGAAAGACAAAAACCAAACAAAACAAAAAAAGTTATTAAGATTATACAAAAACTATTTTAAATACAAAACTACTTTAATCACAGTAAGCAAATGAGATGACTGTCCTGGCACAAAGTCCTTGATAAAATATTTTGTGTGTTTTAGAGTCCTGGGCAAGCTACCATTTTGAACTGTGTTTTCATTTTTGGTTTTGTTCTCAGCACTTTATAGTAGGCACTTTCTCACATCATTAAAAATGCTTAATGAATGTTTCAGTTGGTTGTGCAATAAAAGTATATGTGTGCTCTAAATTACGTAGTGATAATGTGTGCAATTCCCTTTATTAACAAATAAGCATTTGAGGGTAATAAAACATGCATATGCTCACCTAGGCACTTCATCGCATGAAGTTCATCTCCATAAGACATCCATCACCAACCCAGAAGCCTGGCTAAAGCACTTGATTGCTGACCACCCCCTTTCCCAGTCAGTACCNCTCTCCCCTTAGGCAGCCACTGGACAATTGGAGGAATCCTCCCCTTCCCCAAGCAGTACCAATTCTAGGTTTACTTGGGATACAGTGTACCCAGTTCTATTTCTAATCTTTCCCTCACCTGGGTATAAGTGACTGTGTAAGAAGTAAATAGAAAAGGGTCAGATCCATGGTTAGAGAAGAATGTGCTGTTCTCAAGGCAGGGCTACAAGCTGCAGAGAGCCTGTGTCCATTCACCCATTTCCTAATGCTTCAGCTCAGAACCTGAATGTTTTCTTTGTGAACAAAAGTCCCAGGAAAGCCTCCCACTTTAGTGTAAGGCTAATTCATTGATTACAATTCATTCATTGTGGAGAGGGCGGAATGTTGCAGGTCCATACACTAACTACAATTTATATTGTACTATCTTTAGGGCCCATAAATGCCATTCCTTATTCACCTCTGTATCTGGCCTAACAACCTTGTGACTAACAAGTGAAAACTTTTGGAATATAGTAACAGAAAAAAATTGTCAGCCAGCACCTGAGGCCTTTACCAGAATTCCCCCTGCCTTGCTGTAAATGCCTATTAATGTTCCCACCAGTATTATTTGCAAATGCCTTGATTTATGATTTTCTTTGCTCTGTTGCTATAAAAATATCATGAACTAAAAATGTCATGAACTCATGTAGAAACATGGAATTTTAGGTGACCTGAATCTGTGTTCCAAGGCCATGGTCCCTCCTATATAGCTTCAGAGCAAACTATCTCTTATCCACTTTGAGGTGAGAATTGTGTTTTTGTGGCAACAACTTCTACCCATTGACCAAAGTATTTTCATATTTCAGCCAAAATATCAATAGATATGGATATTATTAATACTTCCTATCCATTACAAACCAAGACGGGGAGGGGGATAGAAGTAAGAATTATGCATGAATGGTAAAATCCACCCACATCTTGACCATCTTTACACTAAAACCTGGCCATGATGGCTGGAGCACCAGCAGCCTTATAGACCACCTGGCCTTAGAAGCACTGAGCTAAGATGGTTCTTTTTTT
>LZPO01117618.1:4746-14858 GCA_001675575.1 Neotoma lepida
TCTTGGGGAGGAAGAACTAATTTTCTTCAGCTGTGTGGCCCACAGCAGGTTGCCCATGCTCCTATAGATAGCACCCATGAACATACAAGCAGCATTAATTGAACCTGGTTATATAAATAGGAAATATGGCCCCTTGATGACTATTACATTATCAGGTCAGTCTAGATGATGCTTATCTTTTGACTTATTTAAAACAAGCTAACAACAACAACAACAAAACTTTTGAATTCCATAGGCCATTTTATTTTGCCTTTTCTGTTATATACCATCAATTTATTCTGTGTTTGAATATTTGTGCCTCTCTAATCAGGCATCCATGGAAAAATCAGTGCCTTGTGAATGGGCTGTCTTGCCTCTCTGACAAGTGATGACACCAACAGAAGGTCCAACTAGAAGCCAAGAAACAGGCCCTAATCACACACTACATATGCCAGCACCTCCAGAATTGAGGGATACAAATTTCTGTTGCTGATAAATTACCAGGTTGTGGTACATTGTTATATNAGTCTGAATGGATTAAAGATAATTTTAAATGTTTTGTTTTTATAATTATATGAAAAATAAATATTAAAAAGTATATATGTAATTTTAAAAACAAGCAAATCACATGAAGNTGGGAAAGGAATGTGNGGTGAGCTTCGGGAGGAGTNGAAAGNCACTGTAAACACATGAAATTACAAGGAATCGGTTTGAAAAATGCTACTATTTTGCTGAGTAGATTTACTAGTTTGACTTATACTCACTCTATATTTCTAATAAGTAGACTTGAGTGTTTCCTCAATGATATTAGTATTTTTTTCTTTTTATTGAAAATATCTCCTTTTCTTACATAATATATTCTGATTATGGTTTCCCCTTTCCCTACTTCTACCAGTCCCTCCTCAACTCCTTTCCCATCTGGAACCAAACAGACTTTTAAGAGATAATAATAAAATAAAATATAAAATAAAACAAAAACTGACACATCAGAATAGAACAAACCAACCAGAAGGGAAAAAGTCTAAGAAAAGGTACAAGAAACAGATATAGACATAGAGACCCACTCATTCATACTCAGAAATTCTATAAAAACACTAAACTGGATGCCATAATATATGCCCAAAAGATACTTCTTTCATTTCCTCTTCTACAGGGTTCCTTGAGCCCTAAGGGATGAGACTTGATAGANATATCCTATTTATGGCTGAGTGTTCCCAGGTCTCTCATTCTCTGTATAGTATCTGGTTGTGGGTCTCTGTATTTGTTACCAACTGCTAAAAGGAGAANCTTCTCTGATGATGGCAAAGCAAGGACATGATCTATGAGTATAGCAGAATGTCAATAAAGATCATTTTATTGCTACATTTTTTAAAGAACAGTATTATTTGGTTGTACTCTAGGTCCCTGGGCTATATAGTCTCAGGTTCTTGGGCACCCAAGCAGTGCCTGGTATGGTCTCCATCTCATAGAGTGAACCTTAAGTATAATTGTATATTGGTTGGCTACTCCTACAAGCATTGTACCATCGTTTCACCATCATATCTTGCAGGCAGGATGCGATTNTAGATCAAAGGGCCTGTGACTGGCTTGGTTTATCTTTCTCCTTTGGTAGAATGCAGACTACTTTCCTGTACAGAGGTGCTAGAATGTAGGGGTAAAGGCTCTCTGTAGGCACCAGCTTGACTTCTCCATGTTCAATGAGNTTTGCAGGTGTTGTCTTCAGCAATGAGGCCCTGATGTCAGTTTGTGGAGAGCAACCTATATTCTTTGCAAAAGCCTGGATTGTTTGGGGATTCCCATGGGATCCCTTTGACCAACAACTTAATTAGATGGTACTAGAAGCTCCATTTGTTGACAACAGATGTCCACTTGGGACTCTGTCTTACCCATTATTTGAATAGTTCATTTAGAATGCCTTCATATTTAAGGAAGTTTCTACCATGTTACATTTCTATACTACTCCTCAAATCACCCTTAATTTTAGGTGTCTTTCCTCATAGTCCTTCCCTGATCCTCGCATTCCAGTACCCCCACATTCAACCATAACTATCTATTCTATTTCCCTTTCATAAAGAGAACTATTTGTTCCATTCTATTNTCTTACTCTATACATTCCCTCTGTGAGTNNATGAATTGTAGCTTGGTATCATTGACTTAACAGCTAATATTCATACATATGTGAATACATAACATATTTGTCTCTCTGGGTCTGGGTTACCTCACTCAAGATGATTTTTTTTGCTAGTTCCATTCATTTACCTGAAAGTTTGATGATTTCAGCTTTTGAACTGCTTAGTAGTATTTCATTGTGTAAATGTACCATATTGCCTTTATCTATTCATCTCTTGAGGGACATCTAGTTTTTTTCCCCCCAATTTCTGGCTATTATGAATAGAGAAGCAATGAACATGATTTAGTGAGTATCTCTTTGGTAGGATGAAGTGTCATTTGGTTATAAGTCTAAGAGTTCTATAGCTAGATCTCAAGGTAGATAAAGTCCCATTTTCTTGAGGAACTGCCACATTGATTTCCATAATGGCTGTACAAGTTTGTACTCCCATTGACAGTGGATGAGTGAGCCCTTTACTCTCCATCCTTGTCAGCATGAGCTGTCCTTTTCTTTATTGATCTTAGCTATTATGACTGGTGAAAGATGAAGTCTCAAAATAGTTTTGATTTGTATTTCCCTAATGGCTAAAGATGTTGACCATTTCTTTAAGCCTTTTGAGATTTCTCTTGGTAAATCTTTATTTAGATCTGTATCCCATTTTTAATTGGGTTATTTATTTTCTTGTTATTTAGTTTTTCAGTTCTTTATACATTTTGTATATTAGTTCTCTATTGGATGTGTAGTTCGTAAATGCTTTTTCCAATTCTGNAGGCTAACACTTTGTCTGAATGACAGTGTCCTTTGTTATGCAGAAGCTTTTCATTTTCATGAGGTCCCATTTATTATTTATTTCAGTTCCTGTGCTAATGGTGTTCTGTTCAGAAAGTCTTTTCCTGTGACAATGGGTTCAAGGCTATTCCCCACTTTCTCTTCTATCTGATTCAGTGTATCTGNTTTTATGTTGAAGTCTTTAATCCATTACAAATTGAGTTTTGTTCAGGGAAATAAGTATTTGGATTACTTTACATGAAGCCATCCAGTTTGACCAGTACCATTTGGTGAAATTGCTGTTTTTTTCCAGGTTTGTATTTCTTGATTATTTANAAACAATCAGGTGTTCATGGGTGTGTGTATTTATGTCTGNGTCTTCAAAATTCAATTTTATTGATGAACATAACTTTTCATGTCAATANCATGCTGCTTTCATTACTGTAACTCTGTACTACAATTTGAGGTTGGGGATAGTGTTAGCTCTACCAGTTCTTTTATTATTCATGATTGTTTTAGCTATCCTGGATCTTTTTTTACTGTCATATGAAGCTTAAAATTGTCTTTTCAAGATCTATGAAGAATTGTATTGGATTTTAATGGGAATTGCATTGGATTTGTAAATTGCTTTTATTAAGATAGCCATTTTTACTATATTAATCTTACCAATCTTTCCATGGGAGATCTTTTCATCCTCTGATATCTTCTTCTAATTCTTTCTTCAATATCTTAAAGTTTTTTATCATAGAGAAGATTCATATTAACAAAATTAGAGAAAAAAGGGGGAACATAACAACAGACATGGAGGAATTCCAGAGAATCATAAGGACATACTTTTAAAACCTGTACTCCACCAAATTAGAAAACCTAAAAGAAATGAATAAATTTCTTAATACATACCAGTTACTAAAGTTAAATCAAGATCAGGTGAGTAATTTAAACAGAACTATAACCCTTAATGAAATGGCTGTCATTAAACATTTACCAACCAAAAAAAAAAGCCCAAGGCTAATGGTTTTAGCACAGAATTCTGCCAGATTTTTAAAGGAGCAGTAATGCCAATACCCCATACATTATTCCACAAAATAGAAACAGGAGGAATGTTTCACAATTCATTTTATGAAGCCACAGTTATGCCGATACCCAAACCACATAAAGACCCAAAATAGAAAGCGAATTGCAGATCAGTTTCCCTTAGATGCAATTTCCCATAGGTACAAAAATTATCAACAAAATACTTGCAAATCTATTCCAAGAATGCATTAAAAGCCCATTAGCCATGATCAAATAGGCTTCATTCCAGAGATGCAGGGATACTTCAACATACATGACATGATGAATGTAATCCCCCATATAAACAAACTGAAAGACGAAAACCAGATGATTGTCTCATTAGATGTCGAAAAGGCCTTTGACAAAATCCAACACCACTTCATGATAAAAGTTCTGGAGAGATTAGGGTTACAAGGGATACACCTAAACATAATAAAGGCAGTTTACAGCAAGCCCATTGCCAACATCAACTTAAATGTAGACAAACTCAAAGCAATTCCACTAAAATCAGGAGTATGACAAGGNTGTNCACTCTCTCCATACCTATNCAATATAGTACTTGAAGTTTTAGTTAGAACAGTATGACAACTGAANGAGATCAANGNGATACAAGTAGGAAGAGAAGAANTCNAAGTATCTTTATTTACAGATGACATAATAGTATATATAAACCACCCTAAAAATTCCTCCAGGAAACCCCTATACCTGATAAACATCTTCAACCATGTAGTTGGATACAAAATTAACTCACAAAAATAAGTAGCCTTCCTATATGACAAATGCACTGAGAGAAAAATCAGGGAAACAACACATTTCGCAATAGCCTCAAATAATATAAAACATCTTGGGNTAANTCTAACNAAACAAGATGATAATATTTTAAAAGANACATTTTGAAAAGAAATAAAGGGAGGTATAGGGATGGCTNGNTAGTTAAGAACATCTACTGTTCTTGCAGAGAACTCGAGTTCAGTTCCCAGCATCCGTGTCTGGTGGGTGCCTCAAAACTGTCTATAACACCTGTTGGAGAGGATTGACACTTTATTCTGGCCTCCATGGACACCTTTACTCACATGCATACAGACAGACAGACAGACAGACAGACACACACACACACACACACACACACACACACACACACACACACCACTCTTAAAAGTTTATAAAACAGTGTAGAATTAGTGATTGCTCCATATCTAGGTCTTAATCAGCACAAAACCATTTTTATTTTTGTTCCTTCCCAAATCCATTCTTCAATTCAACAAAAACAAGGTACTACCATACATTATTACATAGAATAACATCCTGAGCTTGGGGGACTACTGTTTCCTACTGAGATTAAAGAGGTGCTTCCATCCAGCTATACCATTCATTCAATATATAAGCAGTAGTTTGATGCACCTAACACCTAGAAGTAAACAAACCATGCAAGTATTCAATTAATTCTTTAGATCATAGCTATTTCCTCAGTAACATATGCATAGCTAATGTTACATCCATTAACTGTAATTTTCAACATCAGCTTTTCTGATTTCACATTTGACAACAATTTCCTTCACGTGTTTATGTTCAATTTGGAAAGCAACTTGAAAAGTTACCATTAGAGGCATATTTTGGTTCCTATGGTTTTGTACAGAAGATGGTTTTTACTTTATGCTGAGAAAATGATGCTGTTGTAAAAGGATTTGTGCTCAAAACAGTGTGTGTTCATCTTTCCTAGGGATGGATGCTCAGGGCTTCCTAAAGTAACAACTTCCCATAATGCTTTTCTAAGTGATTGCTGAGAGGCTTCTTTATCATGGCACCTGGAGGTGGCAGAGCTGATGTCATAATCACAGGAATCATTATGATACTTGTATTAAATTTATCTGTCCTTTGTTATAGATTCTGTGAGGCAGGCCTACAGACATTGTACTCACCACTCATGTTGTTTTTATGGTAATACATCATCCAAAACAATTTTGTTCTTTGAAAATAAGGCAGTTCTTGGGCAGGGGCTGAAGCTCAGTGGTAAACCCTTTGCTGGGTCCAATCCTCAGCAACGCAGAAATAAATCTGTAGTAAATAATAAAGAAATTGATTAAGCACCCAAATATTCATACANCTTCCCAAAGATCTCAATAGAGATTTGGTAGAGACAACTAATACTAAGACTAGTTGGAAAAGCCATATGAAAACCTACTATTTTGTTATATATATTCACATATATTTACACATTCATATATATTAATGCATTCATATGTAGGTATGCATTCTTATAAAAGAGTTTAGTTGGAGTTAAAATGCACAAGGGATTATTCTCATCCCTGAAGCTATAAATTGCCAAATACTAAGCCCAGTGTCAGATTTGGGACATCTCCCCTGGAGTTGTTTGTCAGAGGTGTTTGGGGGACTCTCCCCAAATATAAGCTTGTTCTTGGTTGCCCACCAGAATTCCATGGTAAGACCCGGTTGCTGATACACTGGTCATGTGACTTGGAGAAATCAAATTGGTACTGANCAAGAAGCTTATTTTCTGCTCCATAGCTTTCAGAGTACTAGAAGGTGCTAGGAGGTTGCTGCCTTCACCAAGATTCAGGGGCCATCTCAGAAGAACTGGCAGAAGGATTGTAAGAGACAGAGGTTGGGCAGGACTGAAACCAAACAGGGTCTTCTGGACAGGACAGAACCAGTACACTCAGNAGTTCACAGCATCTGTGAGTACCTGTGCAAGATCAAGACAGTCAATATTCTATCACAGAAGGGCTAGAGAGATGGCCCAACAGTTGAGAGCACTGGTTGATTTTCCAGAAGACCCAGGTTCAATTCCCAGCACCCACATCGGGGATCATAACCATCCATATCTCTACCTCCAGGGGANTCATCACCATCTTCTGGCCTCCGTAGGCAACTCATGTAAATGTGCACAGACATAAAAGCAAACAAAACACTCATAAACATAAAACAAAGTTTTTATAACACACGTACACATAGACACATCACCTCCCAAACCCCTCCCCCCTACTCTATCATGGAGTAGGTTAACACCCCTAAATGAAGAACTATGGAGAGCTGATGGCTTTTGGGGTGGGGGAATCAGTTTATTTTAAGGTTGTGGCTTCTGGTATGTTAAACATGCTCTAGTGGATGGCCTCACACCCAGAAATATAAGCAACATACTTTGAAGTATATGTTTTTTTAAAGAGTACACAAAGTTTAGGTAGTAGNGAGATGGGGATGGATCTGCAGAGAGTGAGGAAGAGGAGTTACGGGCAAATATAAGCAAAATTCATTGTNTGAAATTCTCAAATAATAGCACTATTAAAAATACCTCAATAAATACAGATTCTTTGATAAGGTAGAATTTGTAGAAGACAGAATCNTTTATATTAGACATATATGGAAGGCATATCCATTCTTGTTATTGTAATTCCTCTAAGGAGGCTCTAATTCTCTCATGTTTCTCCTTTAGGACCATTTTAACAAAGCAGATTTCAAAAGAAAATACATGCTGTTACCTCCATAATATTTCATGGCTTCATCAGGGCATCGACACTTGGAAAATAATTCCCATGGGAGCTAGTCACTGCTCCCATCAGACAATGAGAGAGATTTCTATCTGCNTGTTCTTCCTGATGCTTTTGGCAGGAGGGTGACCAGAGTCAGTAGTGCCCATTGGATAGAAGGTCTNGACTTTCATGTGTTTTCTGGAAGAACCGCTTGAATCATAAAGCCTGTGGAGAACTGGTCTACCAACAGATGTCCACTGAACATTTACTGGGAATGATACAAATATTTTCAAGGACCNCCAATNTGGTGTGCTGATGTTGTTCACATAGAAGCATACATGAGCTTCTCTCAGTACTCTTTTCTAGATGACAGACTGACAAAGCTCCAAAGCCAAAATTATGATGACCATCAATATTATGATTTAGCCATGTGACTTATGAAACCAGTCTTCAAACTGTTGTTCTTCCCAAGAGGTAAATAGCTTGCTTCTCATGAGGCTGCAATACAATCCCAAGATTGGCACTGTCAAAACAAATCATTATTATATGTCTATGATTTGAAGAAGTCTAAAGATGATTAATTTGGGAAAGGAACAGGGGCATTTTTCCTAAAAATACAGACCTTTTCTTTTATTTCAAGATGTAGGCAAACCATAAATAACCATTGTCAAAATATATCACCATATTGCTGAGATGTTATGCTTCTTGCCTTTCAGCAATAAAAATTGTGCATATATTTTCTTCCATAAAATGTGTTGCTTCATGCACAAAGATTCACAATTCAATATTTCCCAGAACTATTAATGGTCCATTTTGAGAGTTATGCAGATTTAGGTGCATAATACAGAATAAAAGCTTTTTATTTTCTTAGTCATAGAACTGGTAAATTACTTCCTATTCTGTGCTTTCCATTGTAGTTTCTTTTGAAATGATAACTTTTTCAAGGTTCTCTGTGAAAGCAAAGTTGTAATTCAAAATGGATCATACAAATTAATTTGCTTGTTTTGCATTCTCTGAGTTATGAGAGAAAAATCTTATATTATTCTCTTACATTCTTTTAAAAGTAGAATCAACCATAATAATGATCATAATTCAAATGAGTATGGATATTGAATGCAANCCCCATATGGACCATGACTTACTTTGTATCAAATCAATTTTCTTTCTTGTATTAAAAAATGAACTAAATAAACTTAAGAAAGTTTTAGGGCTAAAGCATGATAATTAAAACATTATACCTTCTGGAGGAATGATGCTAGTAGTTGCATCATGTCATACAGCAGAGAAACGACTGTTGAATGGACATCAATGAAAATTGTATTTATTCAAACTAATCCCCTAGCCTCAAAACTCACTGGATAGCCCCAAAGAAAAACAAGATTCACCTTTCTAAACTCACCATTGGTGGCCAATTGCCAGGTCNGAATGAAAACCTGTGCCAGCACTCNGGACAGTCTTCAGTCCTGTGCAGTGCTTGTGATCAGACAGACCTGATTCAGATCCTGTGCTGCCCTGACAGTACAATCAGAAGTTACTTCTTTCCTCTGAATTTTTGCAACAATAGTAATGGTATTTCTGTTGGCATGCTGGAACATCATGCTCTAAAGTGCTCAAGTTCAACCTCAGTATGGTAGTGCATGCCTCAGGAATCTGAAGCAATAGGGTCTTAGTTTTGTGACCNGCCTAGGCTGTATGTTCAGTACCAGCCTGGACTTCAAAGTAAGACCTGTTTTCCTTTTTAAAAGTGTTCAAGTTCATCTCTTCTTTCTTCTACTAAACTTCATATGCTTTGGAAGGTAAGGCTCATGCTTTATTGAGTACTGTGGATCTAGATCCCATTTAACTCTNGACTAGTCATAACATGTACTGATGGATATATGTGAACTGATGGAATGCAGAGAAAGAAATACGAATCTTGGGAATTGAGCAATNGTAACAACAGATCCAACAGTCAATCAAACAAAAATTAGAATAGACTGTAAGACTTAAGTAACAAAAATAGAAANCTTAGTTACAGTGGTGGCACTCCTCTGGAGGCTGAGACAGAAGGATAACAAGTTCAAGGCCAACCTGGGCTACAGAGTGATTTTAAAACCAACCTAGATCATTAAGTGTCTCAAATTATANGAAAATGTGAGCTGTGGGTATAGGGTTAGGATACTGGCCAGGCTATCATGTTATTTGGCCTTATTTGCAATTCCCAGGACTGTGGAACAAATAAAGTAATTAAAACTAAAGAAATAAATAAAGCTGGAGAGTCAAGAGTAGCGCTGAGTTTACTCAGTTCTACCATTACCAGCCTGCCTAGTGCAGTTTATAGCAACTAAAGACAGTCTATCTTTTTCTTTAAATACACACAGACACACACACACACCACCACCACCACCACCACCACCACCACCAACAACAACAACAACAAAAACAATTTCTGTTTCTGGTAACAGCAATTTTAAGTTAAGCAAGCACATGTCTGAGAGTTGAATTCTTAAGGAAACCCCTGCTTTCTATGTCTGATAGTCATAATCAGTGAAGCACACCACCCTAAGTGTGATCTCTCAGCCAGTAGCTTTGGTAGCTCCTGGGAACTGNCTAGACCTGTAGACTAGAGGAACAGCTCAGATATGCTGAGTCACAATCTGCATTTATTTATCACTTTGAGATAGAGTCCTATGTAGCCCAGGCTAATATCAAACTCTTTTTGCAGCCAAGAATGA
>LZPO01117619.1:23509-40029 GCA_001675575.1 Neotoma lepida
CATGAGGGGCATGCTGTTCACACTCCTGCTCATGAGCGGCATGCTGCTCACACTCCTGCCCATGAGCGGCATGCTGTTCACACTCCTGCCCATGAGGGGCATGCTGTTCACACTCCTGCCCATGAGGGGCATGCTGTTCATACCATTGCCTATGAGGTGCATGCTGTTCACACTCTTGCCTATGAGAGGCATGCTGTTCACACTCCTGCCCATGAGGGGCATGCTGTTCACACCATTGCCTATGAGGGGCATGCTGTTCATACTCCTGTCTATGAGGGGCATTCTGTTCACACTCTTGCCTATGAGGGGCATGCTGCTCACACTCCTGCCCATGAGGGGCATGCTGTTCACACTCCTGACCATGAGGGGCATGTTGCTCACACTCCTGACCATGAGGGGCATACTGTTCACACCACTGCCTATGAGAGGCATGCTGCTTACACTCTTGCCTATGAGAGGCATGCTGCTCACACTCCTGCCCATGAGGGACATGCTGTTCACAATCCTGCCCATGAGGGGCATACTGTTCACACTCCTGCCTATGAGAGGCATACTGTTCACACTCCTGCCCATGAGGGGCATGCTGTTCACACTCCTGCCCATGAGAGGCATGCTGTTCACAATCCTGCCCATGAGGGGCATGCTGTTCACACTCTTGCCTATGAGAGGCATGCTGCTCACACTCTTGCCTATGAGAGGCATGCTGCTCACACTCCTGCCCATGAGGGGCATACTGTTCACACTCCTGACCATGAGAGGCATACTGTTCACAATCCTGCCCATGAGGGGCATACTGTTCACACTCCTGCCCATGAGGGGCATACTGTTCACACTCCTGACCATGAGGGGCATACTGTTCACACTCCTGCCTATGAGAGGCATGCTGTTCACACTCCTGCCCATGAGGGGCATGCTGTTCACACTCCTGCCCATGAGGGGCATGCTGTTCACAATCCTGCCCATGAGGGGCATGCTGTTCACACTCCTGCCCATGAGGGGCATGCTGTTCACAATCCTGCCCATGAGGGGCATACTGTTCACACTCCTGCCTATGAGAGGCATGCTGTTCACACTCCTGCCCATGAGGGGCATGCTGTTCACACTCCTNTTTGAATACAGAATCTAGCAGCCATTCTGACTTTCCCTCTTGTCAGTTGCTTCCCAGAGTCTACCATCTATACAAGCTGATGATCACTGCCTCACCTTGTTTCTACATCACCACATGCTAAGTCTATAGGATCTTCTTCAAAAGCTATTTCTGCAACCCCAGTTGCTAAGAATTGGCCTCTGCACCAACTCCTGTGCAAAGGCCTTGGTTATGTCATAATGGGAATTCTGAGGCCGTAGACCAGAGTCATAGCACTANATGCAATACCCTCAGTGATCTTGGGGTGGATTCACAGTCATATTTCTTCTCAAGGTGCTATGTCTCTCTTCCTAACATTTTAGATACTTTGCATATTCTATATATTTTCAAAGGAGATGCAATGTCATTATAAATAGAGGAGAGAGTTCAACTCAAGTATCAAAGTTGAAAAGACAGCTTAAGGATATAGAGTGCATTATGACAGAAATACTGTACATTGCCACTTAAACACTAATCTTGGGAATGTAGATTGGTAACGCATTGCATACTTGCTGTTATAGAATTTATTCAAGGACAAAATTAAAGTTAACAATGGTTATGTTTCACTGCAACAGTCCAAAAAACAAAGAGAAGAACCAGAGAAATAGGAGCTGTATCACAATAAGGTTATAAGCACAATTTTAGGCTCAAATCATAATGAACATTAAATAATAGGCACTGGATCAACATCTGTGGATACCCTAAGGTTGTCAAGTCAGCTTCAAAATGTCAAACTAAAGGCCACTTATCATAAGTAGACTTCAAAAGCTCTATCATTTTATGCTTGGTTTGACTTGTACAGCATTCTTAGAATTTCTATCTCACTTCATTTAGCACACAAAATTTATAAATAGACATTAATCAAGCTATAAATGTTTATTGAATACTTATGTCCAAGCCAGTTGGAATCCTGTTACTACACTTCAAAGAAAGACAGTATTTATGGGCTCATTTTTTTATAACTTTATTATTTTATGAGGAAAAAATATTCTAAAAATTATAGATCATAGCATCTGGTAACTGTTTTAGATATTTTAAAACTTTTAAAAATATGATAAAAATTGTTTTCAAATTAATGAGCAGTTAGGTTCATATACTACATTCAATTTAGTATCCTCAATAAATTTCAAAGTACCACTAAGAAACTTAAAATTTTGGAAGACGCAAAAATACATTTAGATTATGGGTTCTGAAAAAGAATTTGCAATGGGAAAAAAACATCATATGATAAAAAATAGATGAATGATACAAATAATAATTGAAAATTTATGTAGTGTATTGATAATTATGTTTCTNCTCACAGACAATAAATATAAAGCATGTTGTTATGCAAGAACAATATAATGTATATGTTAGCGTGTATCATTAGTTTTTGGGCACACCTCATATTCAACTACTCATTTTGGCTTGTTCAGNTTGTGGATTATTCAAGCTTCATGCTTCTGTAACCTTCTATTTTTTATTCAAGTCACTACATATGTATTCTTATTACCAATGGTATTAATAGATAATAAAAATTAACACAATAAAAATTCATCATGTACAAAGCATTGCTTAGAGCATTTTTATATTCATATAAATTATTATTAAATAATTAATTAAATCCCCTCAATGACCCTCTAAAGCAGGTGATATTATGATTTCTTATCTATAGATGGGAATATAGAGGATAACTTTCTTAAAATCGAAGATGATTAATAGGGCTGGCAGTAATTAAACCCTGGCAGTCAGCTCCTAGGAATCACAATCTTAACATAACTATTGTTTATACTTCACTCCTCCACCAAACATTCCTTGAAATCTCATCGTGTGTGTTCATTATTTTCAGTACAAAAGTGTAGAAGAGAAAAAAATAGATGTTAGAATAAATACAATATAAAGTACACCACCAAAATGTTGCGAATGAGGGAAGACTACCTTGTACTACATTGAAAGAGCTGGAATGCCTTGAGGTGGTTAACACTGAGGTTAAACAAATTTTAAATGGGGGATAAAATGTTACTTTCTCACACAAATATCACATAAACTGTTAACAATGAATAGATGTGGAGGGATCCTTGACTTCCACTCCCATCCAACTTTCCATCCATCCCCATATATTTAAACTCTACCTTCATCATCCATCTCACATCTTCCTCACTATCACAGAATGGTCACCTCCAANGTCCTCATTCATAGACTATAGTACTAGCCTCCAGCTTCCCCTGTAGTGAGTCACAGGTTTTTCTACACAGNAATCACAGAGTATCACGCTAGAAACATTCATCACCTCACAGCTTCCTGCTCGGGCTCTTCTGGTAGCTTCTGAAGTAACTCCCAGTAAAATGGTTCCATGACTCCCAGAGTTTCTCCCATGTAAGGTATTTACATTCCCTCCTTTCCAACTTCATTCTCTGTATGTGGGCCTCCCCAGGTTCTCTGGTTCCCTACTGTTCCTCGTACGGAAAATACACATAGCGCTTCTTTAGACTTGATGGTCACCCTGCTTATGCACTTCTGATCCTGCCCTTTATTTTCTACTGGAAATGCCCCATCTAAATCACACTCTTTAATTCCCAACCTCACACCCTGATTTTCTGGTGTCCTCACACTACNTGACTTATTTTTAGTCTTCTTATTACCATGTGATTTCCTTCAAGACCTTACTGGATGCTTGATTCCTAGAGCATTGTCTGATGCAGCCAAGATGTGCAAAGGATTTGTGTTGAAAGAATGGATGAATTTGAACACAAATTTCCTCCTGTACTCATTTTACCAGGGCAGAATGAGGAGACAAATCCAGCTCTGTATGATCCTACTTTCTTCAAGGGATTTATTGTAAAAGTCCTATCTTGAGGTTTTTTTTGAAGAGATGCTTATAACTGTAATTCTTCTCTGGAAGATATTGTCAACTATTTAAAGGTCAGAATGCTTATCTTTAGGATACCAGAAAAAATTACNTTTCTGATTCTCTTTAATGAGAAAAACAAGGAACACCCTTGTGTTCGAGTGTTTTCTGAGACAAGGATGACATATACATACATAAAGATTCCTCTTCCAGACAGCATGCTAGACCCTTGTAGTTGTGAGAAGGAACAAAACAGTTTCTCCTGAGGTCCTTAACCCTAANGGTGCTGCNTCTCTGAAGANNTTCCCCCAGACTCCCACGGGCCTTCGTGCATCGTGTGCACATACAGAGGCTGCACCAGNATTCTTTGGATGTGTAAATATCTTACAATACAGGAAATNTAACTCTCCTGATGCCCATCCATGCAATATCAGAGACATCCTTTGGGCATTGTAAAAACTGAAAANGACTGCAAACTTTGCAACGCACCAAGTTATGACTTCCTGATAGGCCAATGCCCTTGAGGTTTGCTCTTGTTCTGTAACAGGCTCCTTCTACTCTGACTTAATCATGTTTCTTCTAGTCCACTGCATGTCATTGTCATATTAATCTCGCAGATGTACATCACTAATCACGATGCTCTCATGGCTCTCCCCTGCCTAAGGGAGAGTGGGACAAGGATCTTATTTTTTTAACTTATTTTTATTATTTTTGCCTTAAGAGGAATTTAATAGAATAATAAATCTGGTTTCAGTAGCAGAAAAAATATCATACTTTTATTCAAAAAGAACATATCCATGAACACACAAATGTGTTCCAGCCTTGAAAGTCATCCTGCACCCAGACATCCAAAGCAGACACTTTAATGAATCACTTGCTTGCCCTGATGTATGCTCAGTGGCTCTTCTCTCCACATGGTTTGGTGCCCATCAATTTCTAATAAGATGGTGCCTAACATGAAACTGCATNACAAATGTTACTGATTGAAAATGTCTGTGTAATGTATTCCACATTCTCTGGGTATGTCCAAACACATGCTTCACATACAAATCTAGACGGTAATAGAATTAACGCCCCTCTGCCTGGTTTCAGCAGTGTTTACAGAATAATGCAACTCTTATGAATGTGTGTGGGGGGCAGAGATGCATAGATATTTCGTTCTATTTTAGCCAAATTCATATTTCATCAATTATCGACACCATAATCAATTAGTAAATATGACACCACTATTATGATCTATACAACATAAAAAAAACAGGAATTGAAACATAAGAACTAATATTGCTTTTATAAATGCTTTGGAACAATGACAGTTAGCTTTAGATCACATTTTCTTAGCACTTACACGATCATTTCTCTTCAGCTACCAATTAAAAATTAATATGGATGAACATCACACGGATATAATGGACCTTTATCAATGTGATGTGGGGAGAAGCACTGAGGCTTCGAACCACTGTGCTTCTCTGCCTTCTCTACACAAGTGAAATAATGAAATAATAATAATGGCTGGGACAAGCACTGTGCCAAAAAGGTAAGAGCTTGTGAGAAGACCATAAACCTTGAATTTGAATGAGTCTACCACTCCCTTCTTTTTTTCACAGATGTTTCTATCCTGTATTCACTCAAATCTTTATGTTCCTTGAGTCCTGGGATATAAAATGATAAAATTCTGGGCAGTGAAATGAATTATGTGTGTGTGTCCCAGGGAGGGTCGACTTCCTGTGCCGGAACTGCTTCATATCATCCAGGGTGTGTAATAAATCTTTCTGGTTAACAGCTAGAGNTGCCTGAATATAGTGTTAGCATCTGGCTTCTCTCGAAGGGTTTAAACAGAATTTGTGCCAGNGTCTACCAAGTGGCTACAACAGTTCATTTCTCACATCTGATGAGTTGTTGGCGGGGGTTTCAGGGTAGAAGGGTATTGCTAACATGTGTGTCAATGTCTATAACCATAGCAACAATGGCCAAAACTGGTGGAAGGAAATATAATATTAACTATCCTCTCAGCTTTTGTAGCAACTGATTCNGAAAATATAAAAAATAATCTCATAAATAATAAACCTGTAAGAACTAGTAGTTGTCTACTAATTTGAGATAAATATCATAGAAAGACAACTTTATAATGCACTTTTAAACAATCAACCCCATCCTCATTTAATAATACCTTATTTTATGCATTAAGAACCTAACCCACTCATTTTACACATAGTGAGCTTCTCTGGGTTTCAAGTTACCAATGCTGCATCATATACCTGTTTCAAAGCATCATTAGCATGTTTACTTGTGTTTTTCAACTTTTAATCCCNAATATTCTGTGACTCAGTCATAATTTGTGACATGTCCAAAACCTCATTCAATTCCTATAGGAATGGGAAAAGATGGTCTCTTTTGTATTCTTTCAAAACCAGCTATTTCGATTCCTTTCTTCTTAGAAGCTAAAAAGAAAAAAAAATGGATGATGTAAGGGCTGGAAAGATGGCTTAGCAGTTAAGATCATGTTCTGCTCTAGCAGAGGAATTAAGTTCATTTCTTAGCATCCAGGTTAAATAGCTCACAACGACCTGTAACTCCAACTTCTGGTATCTGACACACTCTTCTAGCCTCTAAGGACACCTGTACCTATGTGCACATTCCTACATACAGACACATACAGAGATGCATAACTAAAAATAAAATAAATCCTTTATAAATGGATGACCAAAATCAGAAATGCTAATTTAAAGANAGACCACAGGCACAACCATATTTTTCTATGTGTAGATTCTACTGGGATATTTTTTCTTTTANTTAAATACCTGACATCACCATCATGATTAATAAATTGCCACAGTAGGGGGCTGGAGAGATAGCTCAGTAACTAGAAGCAATTGCTGGTTTGGCAGAGTACCAGGGTTCAGGTCTCAGAACCCACATGGCAGCTCACAAAAACATTCTACTCCAGTTTCAGGGAATTCACCGCCCTCTTCTGGCCTCCATAGGTACTGCATGTACATGGTGTANATAACAAGCAAGATACTCATACATGTAAAATATATAATTTTTGAAAACTATTTAACTTATTGAATAATGACAATATGTAAAATATTGTGTGATAAGCAATTTCCATAACCACTAAGCTTAACACAGTCTTCTTTGAAGATGATAAAGTTTAGACTCTTGTGATGATGAATCTAAAAGAGATGAATGGATTCCTAAAGCTTCATTGCTAGCTAATGAGTGGCAATGTTTGGCAATTTGAGGAACAAGTTAANCCACCATTGTGGGAGTGCCACACCCAAAGCCTCCAAAAATTACACCGTTTTTGTTTGGGGCCTATAGAGAAAATGANTAACATTAATCCTACAATGAAGAAAACCCATTCCCACTCAACTTGAGCAACGACATTCAGAATAAAATACCCTTTGCTCAGAGCGTCCTTAAATATTTTCAATGTCCAAACCACCATGTCTGTGTGTGAGTGTGTGTGTGTTTGTGTGCGTGTGTTTGAGAGAGAGAGACATAAAGAGAAAGGGGGGGGTTATCACTTTAACTTGCCATTTTCCAAACTAAAATATATATATAATCTGTCTGTTCTAATTCATTTAGAGAAGGGAATGTCTCCCCATGTTCCTTTAAAAAAGAAAAATATAGACACACAAAAAAAATGTGATTTAAAGAAACAATTCACACCACATCAACTCTACTTATACGTTTTCTTCCCCCAGTCCCCTGTGATAGCAAATATGGTTTCTTCAACAGTCCACAAGCAATTAATGCTATACATCATGTGTGTCCCCAGCTGACATATACACACTTCATGAACAGCCTCCATGGAATGCCCGATTAGAAGACTGAATAGACCTGCAGTCAAAGCTCAAAGAGGAGAATCTATGCTGAAATTCACAGAAACATTTCCAGTGCATATATTTTCATTACTTAACGAAAAGAGGAATTGTCAGAGTTAGGGAAAGACAAAATGCACCAAGTCTGGTCAAGACAAAGAGTCAGTAGAACAGGAAGTCTGATTTTAGATCTGTCTGAGGCAGACTGTCCCCTTGATTAGCAGAAGCTTGTGAGAATTTAAAATGTTATCAATGGATAGAGATTCTTTTGAAATGTTTCACAAAGTTTTGTGACTTATGATGGTGTTAATAAATATAAGGGTAGTGGTGAGGGCAGAGCTGCGTAACCTGAGGAAGCACAAAGATCATGCCTTATGCCAATGTCAGAAACTATTTTTAAAGTCTAATAAAGCAAAATAAAATAATGTTATGAAGGTCAACTGTGTTAAGCGCTCAGTGTACTGACTGGGTTTATAAGAACACATTGTTTCCAGGGATGATGACAATAACATTCTAATTCTGTAAGCAAATATCCTGAGGCAATTGTTACACCTCTTACAGCCCATTCCTCTAGTCCTTGGTTGCTTAATACAGAGCTCATCCAGACAACAGATGAAAAAGAAATGAACCAGAGGAACTTCATTTAGACAACTGCTAGTTAATTTAGATGTCACATGCTTTCCTCATTTGATTTGTAGAAGAGGGCTAATGCTATGTACTTAGTGCTCTGCCTCTCCCTCTTTGTTCCTCTGTCTCTGTCTATGACATCACAGGAATCATGACCACATGTTGTAAAATGGCTCCCAAAGTAACATTCAAGGATTCTACCATCTTTATGAAGGTAAAAATCTCTTCAAGCAGCAATATTATGAGACATTTTATACATACGTGTGGGTGTGAAAATGCATTGTCCCATTTTTAGAAGTGAATCAAATACAATTGTCTGTAATAGTTCAACACTAATTTTATGAATGTTTTCCATAGCTAATTTATTTCAAACTTACATGACTGACAGTAGCATCCATTAATATAACACCTAACACTGGATTAAAATAATGAAAAAAAGATGAAAATAAAATGTGCTTCATTTTGAGTAGATGACCATATGCAAAGTATTTAATATGTATCTTCTACATTTCTAGTGCCTGTCAATAGGAAGTTTAAAAATCATTCCAGTGACAGACCCTGTTAGTTAACTGTGGCTCAGGGAACATATTCTTCCAAATCCATGTCATAGAANATGAATGTTATTTTATAGTGTCTGTGGGTGATGCATTTGTAGCAGCTCAGGGTCCTCATGAAGATGTAGTTAGGTGACAATTAGGACCACTGAGGACAGAGGATTTGCCTCCTACATGTCATGTTGAAAGTGAGACAGGGGGCCTTAGTTCTTTAATATGTGGGCCTTTCCAAAGAGCTGCTTAGGTGACCTTATAAAACAGCTATCAGAGGCTGAAAAAAAAAATCCAAAAGAACAACACAGAGACCCTCATGGATTTTCTAAGCTCCTGTCTCCTTTCCAGCAACACCTTACTTGATATCCAAGGCATTCTACTCTGTGTTCCTAAGGCCTGTTCAAAAACAAATGCCAGGGATCTTGGGTTTTATCATTAGACTGTACACTACAATCACCAAAANTTTAAATTTTTCAGAATTCTATATCTCCTCAAATTAAATATTTGTACAACCTACCCTTGAAAATCAACATCCATACTCCAAAGTACTTCTAAGAGGTGTAGAACCCAGAGAGGAAATGAAGCATGTCAAAAGAAAGTCACAGGGGATGCTACAAGAAGCTAACAGAACAGGTAAATGACTAATATCTTACAATGATTTAATGGTTTCTTCTCTGCTCAATGCAAATAGTTAAACAATAATTCCAGACACTTGAGCAATAGTTAAGACTTTAAAAATGCAGATAAGATGGTGAGCTTCATTTCACATCATTCTACCCTGGTAGCTACTAGTCTTTGACAAGGTGTCCACCCACATGGTTCATGCTTTAGTATTTCACTCTGTATACAAACAGCAAGATCTAGNGTAAGACAGACTTGGTGTCACAAGTTAACATAGGCAAGTAACTCAATACTGCTGAACCCAGTTGTATCACCTGTAAACTTTGTCTAACTGCTCCACTCTTTATTGCATGGGTCACAGAAGACCATATATACAGATATATATATACATGCAGATATACATATATATATATGATAATACCATATACATATATTTTAGAAAGCAGTAAGATTTGATTTTTAATACTGTGCTTGAAATCAACAGGATGGCTGGATTTCATCAGGATCTGCTCAACATTGATTATGTTCCTATTCCCATATTAAATAAAATAGTTAATGTGAAAACGGAAGGCAGACAGACATCCATTAGGTACAAATTGTGCTTTAANATAGTTTGCAAGGAACTGAAAGAAGTAAAAAAATAAATAAATAAATAACAGAGCTTTTCTACTTCTGTGACCAGAAGAAATCCAAAATTAGAACTACCATCCAGTTCCCAAGGATGACTAAAGTGTCCATTAAAAACTCATTAAGACAATGTANTGAATACTTCATAGATTTTTCTAATAGAATGAACTTTCATAAATTATAAATCCTAAGAAATACATATTGGCCCCAGTTGACTGCATATTTGAGTAATTCAAGGAAATAGTATCTAATTGTTTTTACATCTTGAATTATATTTTCAAAGGAAAGGTAATATTGACACTGGATACCCTTCTGCCACGTTGTCATCTAGCTATCACTCAACTGACTTAGTCCCACAGGGTTCAGAGCTTAGGCCTCATTTTTTTCCAGTGTGGCTCCAGGTGTTGCTACCATCTCTCTACGTGGGACTGGAGGCTGCTGAACACATCCTTGAATGATAATGATGCTGATGAAGATACTGACATGGACCACAGTTCACATTCCATAGCACTGTGGTGAATGCTTTGCCTCTGTGTTAATCCTTAACCCTACAAGTGAGTGAAAGCAGACAGTATTATCTCCACTACTTTATTCTATACAATGAAAAGAGGTACTCATGGTGGTACTCATGATCTCATGCACACAGAAAGGCAACTAAGGAATTACTCCTCCAACTTGGGGCACATTCACTGCACGGCTCACAGTCTTAACCACTAAATGAGTGTGGCCTCACCTCATTTACTTTATATACTCATTGCATAGGAAAGCCCCTAGCCAACATTGAGTCTCAAGTCCACAGTTCAAAATCACGTGATAAATAAGTTGAAATAATGTATAATAATGATATATGTTTAAAATAAAATGTATTCTCTTACTAACATAAGTGAGGAAACAACAGGGCATCATATGCTGCTCAATGACATTTTCACAGCTTGAAAGTATCAACAATGAAATAAAAAGTCATACATGTATGTATATTTCTGCTTAAATTTTAATACACCTATTAAAACTTAGGGGATCTCNACTGATCCCCCAAATCCTATAACTTTTCATAGATTTTTAAATCATATTTTATTTATTGTTTTGTGATATATGCAAATGGGGNCCCACATGCCACAGCTTACATATGCAAATACAACTTGAAGAAATCAGCTTTCTCTTTGCATGATATGGGTCCTGCAGATCAAACAAACTCAGGCCACATGACTTGATGGCAAGTTCCTTTACCAGACTGAGCCATATCACAGACCCAACATTTTCAATCTAAATAACATTTTTTAAAGTATAAAAAAAATAGTCTAATGAGGAAGATATAGAAACACACTACCTTAGGAAGGGTGAATCCTGACATCCAAGCACAGAATCTCATAAAAGAAGTTAGTATGGAAAAGAATTATTGAACATATCTACCCCTCTGGTCACTGGCTGTATGTTGGGAAACAACCCAATGTCCCTGAATGTCTCCCACACAAAGAAACGGTGTGTCAGCAAGAGACAGAGGCCTTGCTGATCTCAGACTCAAGGTCCACAGTCATATAAATATTCCAAGTCAAGATTNCCACACTGCACATGCAGACAATTAATGTTACAGGGAGAGAATACCAAGTNGAAACGTCTCAGTGCGCATCAAACTGAAAAACAGATGTCAGGTAAATAGTCGGTAAACAAATGGTTTCTTGGGGGAAGTTTCTAATGGGCAAAAAAGACAACTCNCGGTGAAGCAATCAGCTCTCAGTAAACTGGAATATGAAACAGAGACAAATGGCAGTGTGTGGGGTTTCTCTCAGCCAATCTCCCTTCACGTAGAGCTGTTCCAGCCTGGCCCACAAACACTAGAAACAATGCCTTTTTGCATCTCACAGGAGTTCCTGCTGGAAGGAACCTGGCTGCCCAGAATAACAAGAATGGCACTTTGCTTTCCTCAATANAGCAAAGCTCACACAATGGCAAANGAGAATAATAGGAGTGAACACCCACCTCGAGGACAGGGACATGCTATGTCTTTGAAACATGAATTTCATTTGAAAGGCTATTTATCCCTTTCTGTCACCAAGCACTGCTGTGAACTCATTTCTAAGACCTCTTTACTGCAATGTTCCCAAAAGTTCCCCCCCCCATATGCACCCATGTGGCCAGCTTGCTTCGACAGCAGAAGCACTGTAAAGAGAAAGCTATTGGATTCTTTCATAAAAGACAGAGACAACAAATTACAATACCAGAAGAATCATACGTACACAAAATTCACTGGTGACACTGTTTCGAATTCAGTCCTCAGCAAAGAATGCAAACAACTGGCAACCACATAAATAAATGAACTCTATTCTCNTGCCATGGCAAAGTAAAAAGAGAGGTCAATGAAGGATTAAAATGTGCTACTAAGGAGGGAGATAGCATTTTAAACTACGAAGAATGACAACAGGTCACAAAATACTTCTGTACAAATATAATCTTAAAACACAATAAAAACAAAATATTAGAGAAAAATATATTCTTACTGTCAAAAAAATCTGTTGCTGTGTCCTATGAATTTGCAAAGAGAGGGCANAAGTTTTGTTAAGTGCCTGCCCTCATTAAGTCAAATTATAGTAGAAAAGCAACAAATAGCTGGGCNTCTTCNGCTGCCTCCCAATCTGCAGAGGAGAGAGAGGGAGCACCAATTCTGATCGCAGGTGCCCGCAAAGGGCAAAAGCAAGAGGGCAAGCCCTCTACCTGTAGGACACACTACTTGCCTTCACATACCTGTCAAAAAACTAACGTAGAAAATGACTGTAGAAGACACTAGGCATTAACCTTTGACCTCCACATGCATGTACATATATATATATATATATATATGCACACACACCTTCATACAAATGTGAATATATACATAAACACACACATACCACACATGAAAACAGACATATTTTTAACTCCAAAAAAACGAAAGATTTTATACGTTTTAACCACAAAAAGGACGTTTAAAGAAATAAAAATGTTTAATCTTATTTAGACATTGTATCACACACATATACACACCTACACATGGAAATATCCTATGATCCCATAAATATGTACAATTTTTGTCTTGAAAAACATTAAAACTAGATTTTAAGATAAGACCCATTTTTGAGGAAAGTAAATATAAAGAGGCGGCTGTTTGGGTAGCTCCTTAGCAGAGCCCTCCCTAGCATTCTGAGGCACCCAAGCTTGATACTCAGCACAGAAAAANAAAATCAAATTAAAATTAGTTAAAAATTAGGTAAAATATGAAGGAAAGTATTCTCTTTTCTTATAAGAGGTAAAGTATTACTGTGAGGTAAAAAGTTTACTTCATAAACTATCTTCAGTCATATCATTCACCTCTACTCTATAACCGCTAGAAAACTGCAACACGTGTGCACACATGGGTACATGCGTATATATATTTTACTTTTACCACGGCTTCTCCCTGGCTCACTCCCTTATGTTCTGCTGGCTTTCTTATAGGGCCCCGGCACACCTGCCTGGACATGGTGCCCAGCCACAATGGGAGGAGCCTGCTCCCATCAGTCATTAATCAACACAATCAGACATGTCCACAAGCCAACCCGATCTAGGAAATCTCCCAACAGAGACTCCTTCAGTTTACAGTAACTGTGTAAAGGTGACAGCTGAAGCTAGCTAATAGAGGGATGGTGTGTGGGTGTGTGTGTGGGTGTGTGGGTGTGTGTGGGTGTGTGTGGGGGTGTGTGGGTGGGTGTGTATAGAAGAGTATGCACAAAGCTAGTTAATGGATGTTGTCCCTAGGGAATAGAATTTCGTTTGAAAGCATATTTCTGAATGACTTTTCATTAATCATCTGGGTTTTATTTGTGTGCTTACGTTTTTAAATTGTTTTTAAAAAATCAGTTTAGTATTTTCAAGTAGAAAACAGTATTTTTATGGGAAAAAATAGCTAGTATTTAGAGTTATCATTGTATTCTTCTGTTCATTCTCTTAAACACAATTGAAATTATAATGTGCTCTTCCCAGGAAGCACAGGTACAAAATTTTAGACCCTGAATCTAATTTTCTCCAACTCAAGGAAAAAGCTTTTGACAAGGGGAAAAGATAAACAAAGTGAACCATTAAAATAAATGGAAAACTAGGGGAAAATTGCTTGTCAGAACAGAGAATTTTCTAGAAATGACTGCCTTTATGGTTACCTTGGTTTAAGCANTCTGATTTTCACTTTCTGGTGTTGAGTCCTACTATAGGATTAAAGTCTTCTATTTTAATTTAAAATGAAAATTTGAATATGAAAAATTCGGAATTAACAAACATGCTACTATTCAGCAAAGCTAGTTTGTAATAAGATCTCTATTATCTAACTACTGAACACGCTGCACTCTCAAAGCCTTCCTTTTCACCTCTTTCCTGTTTTCTTCTCTATTTTATTCCTAAAATCTTACAGGTTGTATAGATATTGATCAAATATTCCTAGACTGTTAATGTATCTCATATTTCAAATACAAAGGCAAACAAAGGAGGTGTCCTGTTTCTCTGTGCAGAGACAAGTCTCCAGCCTTGGGTATTTCAGCAAAGCCTACTTTTCATAGTANTCAGGAAGCAGGAAGCCTACAGCTGCAGGCACATGTGAGACAGCCTTCAAAATTCTTCTTCCTTCAGTTCTGGTATCCAGAAGTACTGCTCTAGCCTCATTTTCATATGTGACAAGTCAAGTGTGATAAGCATTTTGTTTCTTTTTCCTCTTACTTTTCTTTTTTTTCATCCACCATTGTTTACTGCTCTAGTTGGCAGTATGGCAGCATGAACCCAGGGAAACAGGGCCTAAAAATAAGCTGGGCTAAAATCTTATGCAATAGCCTACTTTATTCAGAGCATCAGACAACTTATACTCTGAGAGTTAAGATGAGTCACCTGAGGAAAGCGTACAATCACAAGGACAATCGACACATGGCAAAAACATGTTTTTCCAGAGAGGCATATAAACAAANAACAATTGCAAGTGCAATGAATAATCTGAAGTGAACTCACTTTTANCCACTACACCTGGTAGGGGTGTGCAAGCACATGCCAAGNACAACCTNTGTNATGGAGGAGCAGANATNACAAGACTTGTTTTCTCACACTGTCTCAGAAATCTCCTTACNCAGCTTCATAACCATATTTTGACATAATATGATCTTTTTGTTTCCAAAAAAATTTCACACAGAACTACATTATATTTTCATTATACCACCCCTGCCCCTCAGAGTCTTCCTGTGCCCTCCACATTCCCCTCTCAAATTTGTGCCCTTTTCTTCTGTAATGATTATTGGGACATGTGTACACACATAACTTATTGAGTCCAGCTAACAGTGATTATATATATTGGGGTATAGGAATAACTGCTTACATGGGCAACCCATAGAAGGGGGCCCTGAAGAAAATTAACTCTCCTTCTGTTGNGACCTATNCAACTACAGGTGGAGCCTTGTAAGCTTTTTCCCCCATACAAGTTGTAATGTTGATAGGTGTGGTCTTATTCATGTCTTGTACAGGCAATGATGTTGGGAGTCCATGGGCACAGCATCCCTTGTATCCAGGAGATACTATTTCATGGCATTCTTCCTATCCTTCTGGCTATAACAATCTTCCCAGTCCCCCTTCCTTGGTGCTCCCTGAGCCTTGGGTGTAGGAGCTGTGTTACAGAAGTGCTATACAGGGATAGGCCCTCCAGACACTTACTGTCTAGACATTGAACATTTTTTATTTTTTGCAGTAGCCTCCAGTCTGCTGAAGAAAAAAAGAAGAAGAAGAAGAATTTTCTTCATTAAGAAGTGAGATGAGAGCTACACTTACCTAGAAAGTCTGTGAACATGGCTGCTGGCTCAGCATGACTCTTTATGGTCTTCGGTCTGTTTATGTATGAAAGCATCAAGTATGAATTCCATAAACTGGTAGATCTTTTCCAACATTAAAATCCTGATTTTGAATGAACCAGGATAGCTACGTTCTATTTATTTGTTCTTAAAACAAGTTGAATAAAATGTCTCGACATACCAAAGCTGTTTACTGCTGAAATGTATGACAAGACCTTGGACACTAANTGAAANNNGNNCNNAAAANNAAAANNNNANNANNANNATCTGAANCATGGCAAGATGTCAGATAAGATGTGGTCTAAGTGACCGCACCTGAAGTAAATCNAGAGTGACTACNAAGTAACTTAAGTTAGAANAAATGAAGGCAGNTCTCAACACATCACGGAAAGCAATGGTTCAGTGGTGCAGTCTATCTTGTTCAAAATATTATTCAGCTGCCTCTTTTAGATTTAAAAAATTATTAAAAAATTTTCATGCAATGTATTTTGATCA
>LZPO01117622.1:4504-16967 GCA_001675575.1 Neotoma lepida
AAAAAAAAACAGAACAAAACATCTTGGTAGCTCCATATAGAAGGTTATATACTGAGAGTGTGACAAAATAGAAAATAACAATTCCAAGAAGCAATCCAATGGGAGAGTAGATGTAAAAGAAAACAGTGAGAGATTTTTATCACTGAGTATGTATTCTACCAGCAGTGTCCAAAAGAGACACCATGGAGCAAGACAAAGCACAAAGAGAGGTTGAAACAGATTCAAAATGGAACTTATGCTCATATTAAAGAAAAAACATTCTTGTTTGAGGAGANATTTTAACTTAAAAAGAAAATGAAACAGTTTGCAGATTTCAGTAACTCTATGTTCTCAAAGCTGTAAAGATGCAAAAGAGACTGGTTCATTCTCCAATATAACTGCTCAGATGCTTTCAGAGTGGACATGGTAGGACTCATCCATCCTGTGAAGCAAGCATCAGAAGATATTTCAATCCTTGGCAGGGGAGTATTTGAGTAAAATTAATTNTCAGTTTTGGAATCTGCCTGACTTTGTACTGGGTTAAGGAAATCGGATGGCTTAATTTTAACTCTTAGGTTGTTATCACATAGGCTTGATGACTTTGGGAGTTGTGAATTTGACAATCCTTTTATGTCCAAAGGATACATTGATTGTNAAAGAGTTACAACTTCACTTCTCAGGTTCCACAAAATCATGAAGTTCCTTACAACATGCACAAACACATACATACACACACATNTACACACAGATACACACATATACATACATACATAGACATTCATATACATACACACTATTTAGAGACAGTGCCTTGTTTTGTAGTTCAGACTGATACTAATATCATGATTTTTGAGTGCTGGGATTACATTTATGTACTACTATCATTCTCATAGGAGTATGTACTATAAAAATTGCATACTCTTTTTGCTATTATTAATTTCAAGTTAATATTTTGAAATTTTGACTATGTGTATACATAAACATGTGAATGTAGAATTTATTCATTTGTATAGATGTGTATACATATGAATATGTGTATATGCATTAGTTTCACAAACATACAAGTGTAATTCCCAGAGGGAATTTATACTTTTATTGCTGTTGTTCTTTACTTTTATACTGAGAGCTTTCATTCCTAATAATATTTTTACACATTTGAAAGATTCTTTCAGAGTTACAGAATCAGTATTGCACTGACAAATGCATACCAGATAAGTATTGAGATTTTGTTTTACTTATAAATTGTTAATACCCCAGTGAAGATGAATTATATTTAATTTGTTATATTTAGTCTTAAACTTCCCAATTTCATGAGCTATTTTATAATACTCTTGCATTCTAATTTTACTTTTATTTTGGTGTTCATAGTCTGAGTTTTAATGAATAATTTCTTGGCAGCACGTTTGCTGCCAAACTTGATTTTACAATCTGTACCTCAAGAATTTAAGATCAGCCACCTGTCCTCCAGAGGCCAATTAAAACAACAAATAAATATTTTAAAAGCATAAAAACGATTTATTATATATGGTCACATTGAGAAGAGGGACAAAGAGATTCAGTGGTTACATACAGCACATATTTNTGGGTACTGAAATAGGATATAAGTTTAAATAGAAGGCCAGGCACATTTAAGCAGTCCACCAGGCACCTGTCATTTTCTGTCACATTTAGCAAGGTGATCTAGCAAGTTGTTAGAACTGTGCTGTGTGAAAACTCCTTTTGGAGTGATAAGTGTCCCCCTGGCTGATACCAGGCCTTTTTCTTCTACTATAATGTGATTCTGGGTAGAATTCCAATTTCCTGTGGTCCATTGCTTCAACAATCTGATTGATTGAGGGGTACAGGTGTCCCTTAGAATATCCCCCCCCCGCTAAGCCAGCTACAACCTAATTCCTTTACCCTGGGTAGTTATATAAGCAGCTCCCAATTGAAACCCTATCTATGCTCTATCAGCTGGGCTGAGGTCCCATTCCTGACTTGCATTCTCTTTCTCCATCTGCTGGAGCTCTCTCCCATATTCCTGCCTTTCCTGATGTTTATTTCATGGGCTAATAGTTTGTGGAGGATTTCTTGCCAGTTTAAAATTCAAGGACCTTTTCACACCTTGGATTCAGCAAAAGGGCATCCTCTAGGAATGAAGTAGGTAATTTCTCATCTCAGAAAGATGAATAATAGACTTTTTCCAAAAAGAGAAAAGCTATCTGTTTGATTAGTCATACCTACTGCATTAAATTTTCAAGAGCTTCTCTTAAAAACTAATCTCTGCATTGAAAATTAAAATCATGTGAGTCATAGGAGAAACATATCTAAATGTATTATTTTCTGAGCCTGGTTAAATTATCTAACAAATGGTTATTTTTAAAGTAACTTACACATATATAGCCATGAATTCCATGCAAGTCTAAAGCTGACATGTTTAATAGGAACAGCAGTGAGTATAAAGTATTGATGCTAGAATAATTCTAGTATGCTAGAATTACTTCTATTTCCTGAATGATAATCCCATTTAATTATGATTTTAAATATTGTAGACCACAAATGAGTTTTTTAAAATGTCTCCCTACTATACTCAACTATTATTTTGAAAACTATCCTTAGATTGTCTCTTTCATATTGTACATCATATTTATCATGCAAAAAGTTTAAAAAAGAAAAGTACTCTTATTCAATAACTATAAACAAAGATAATTTTTTAAGCTGAAGAATTTTAGCATTTTCTAGGCAATGCTTAGAGAAGCACCAAAGGACATACACCATTGTCCTTCTGTAGATAGAATTGGGTGGAAATAGTATTACCATGATATTTGCAAATTTAAACCAAGCAGGTTATGCAAATGGCTTGTCAGAGGCATTGATTGTAATTTCAATAAGGGCCAGACAAATTCTAATAGGTTGTGCTGCTGGAAATGATATGTGTATAAAGTACTTCTTGTTCAAACAAAAAGTAAGCTATTTGAAAGTACTTGCATGACCTTAGAAATCTACCAAATCCTCATAAAATTACTTTTGGGAGACCACAGTGATGTCACTGCTCATCATGACTGCTATCTGTGCAGAAATTTAGGGGCAGGGTCATTAACAAAGTTAATGAAAACAATCAGATGAACTTGGAATGTTCCCATTGTGGGATAATTCAGATTGAATGATGCATCAAAAGACTTGTTAATTATATCAGGAACTTAAATATATAACTTTCAAAGAACTATTTGATATTGGCTCTGAAATTTAAATGTTTGAAATAACAAAATGGTTCACTTGATAAAGGGCTCCATGAGCATAGCAAAACACAATTTGAGTTTATGGTCAAAAGTGCTGAGTTTTATCATTTCTTGGTGTTTATTGGGATAATAGGCTAGGCTTGATGAGGACAATAATGGATTTACATACACACAGTGTGTACTACTGACGACCCTCTGTTTGAATATATAGGATAGGTATTTTGTGGATACATTTTAAAGTGTTGCCAAAAGATAATAGTATATTATTCTCAATTTGTATAGAAAAATTGATAAGCCCCAGATGACTCCAGATTTACTTCAAATGTTTATAAGAAGAGTATGCTTCCATTTCTCAGAACTTACTTTTCCTCCATTTGTCATCAGTAAAACTAAGGTGGCAGTACCCCTCTCAAAAATTTTTCAGGAGAATAAATCAGGTCATGTACATGATAATGGCTTATGATGTCTGTTNTGGGGGATAATGCCAATATAATTATAAAATAAAGATTTAACATTTTAAATGAATAATTAACTGGTTCCCTTGCATCATAACTTGGTACTTACCATTGGATTCCTGGCAGCTAGGTTCTGTCTGTTCTCATGGGGAGTAAGCTGCATTGGGTGCTGCAGCAGATGCCCATCAGCTATATCTAATGGCCAAGAGGAGTTAANAGAGATCCTTGAAATCTGAAACATAAAATCAGAACTATACACACTAAAAGGAAACCAATAGAGAACAAATCAGAAAGATATTCATGAATGGATAACTTGAACATAGAAGCTATTCTCACCTCAGCAATATGGCAATATAAGTGGTAAATGTCCTCAATACTCATGTGACTACATCATTAGAGGGGTACAATATTTTCTTTTCTAGTTTTTGATTAAAGAGCATGACCAAGGCAACTTATAAAAGGAAGAGTTTATTTTGGTTTACAAATCTAAAGGATACCTGAATCATGGGAACTCACACCTCAAACTATCAACAAGTAGCAGAGAGATCAAATTGGTAATGGTGTGTGACTTTTGAAACCTCAAAGTCTTCCCCCATAATTTTTTTCTAATATATTTTATTCATCAAGGCCAACCCTTCTAAACTCTCCTAAACAGTGACACAAACTGAGAAACACATATTCAAACATCTGAGACTGTGGGGGTCATTCTCATTCAAACCACTATTAGGAGTCTTGGCCACTGTGAAGGTACAGATTCATAGAGTTGAAGGTGATCAATGGAATCCATGCTGTGGTAGAAGCAATATAATCCTGCAAGAGGGATCTCACACAAGGAAAAAAAATATCTCAATCAGTTGCAGATGTGTTACAAAAGTTCCATATTTTTTATTTATATTTTAGTTGTTTTTGCTTACAAGTGGTATCACAATGTCAACTAGCAAAGAGAAAATGATTTAGTGCAGAGTTGTGAAAATAAAAAAACAGGCCAAATTCCATCAGTTTCATCAGGTATTTCACACAGATAGTACTAATTGGCAAAACAGAGATAATAATAATTAAAAGCTGTTTCAGTATTTGGGGAATGTATTAAGTTTATAGAATAGAGAAAAATAGTTACTGTGTCATGTCTCTTTCACTCATACACATACACTTTCACACCCACACCCACACACATACAAATGTACCAGGCAACTTTGGCAAGTTTAATGAGGCTTCTGCCTCCAGAAAGAGCTATTTATATTACTTAATGAAAATTACTGAACTGCAGGAAAACTCAAGTATTTTGATTTTTATGAATCAGTTCATTAAAGCGGAATCTCCAAAGCAAACACATGGATCATTCACTTGTGTTCTTGTTTGCAGCCTCTATAAAAGATGCTACATCTCAGTGCTGACAGACAATAAATGTGCATGTACCTATTTCTGATAGATAACATAATAAAATCAGTCAACAGATGATACTAAGTACAGCACACAACAAAGTATGACCATTGCAGTATCTCGCCCACTTCTGGTTTAATTATAGGACAGCTTTTTTGGGTAGTTCATCTTTGAAAGGAAAGTCCAGTTGGGAAATCCAATGAGGCCTTTCCCTGCCAAGTGCTTCTTGTCTGTGAAGGATATTCCCTTTCTTGTGAAAAACAGTTCTAACAAAGTCAGTGGCATTTTGTTGGAAAATGGAAAAATAGACCCTTTGTTATAATCCAGATAGAACTGTTCCATGACCTTGTTCAAAACTATGATCCAAATTGATAAAGTAACCTTAATTATTGATGTAGAAAGATCAATATTGTAATATAATTTCACACTGTAAAGCTGTAGAGCTCCCTTTTGCGCTTCTTTTACTACATGAAATTATTTAGTATTTCCAGTAAATNTTTTTCCAGAAAACCTTTATTTTTCTTTCAGATTCATTTTATTTTTAATTACCCTATGTATGTGTTGGGAGGAGGGGGAAGAGTGTAGTGTATTGAATGTGCATGCAGTTGCTACTTGCTAAAAGAGGGAGGCAGATTACCTGAACCTGGAGTTATAAGCAGTATAAGCTATCTTACATGGTTACTGGGAAACAAACTTGAATCCTCTGGAAGAGAAAGAAGAGCCCCACCAGAATGAGTTTAGGAAGAATAACTGATTGGGAATCTTTTTTTTTCTTTCTTTATTAAGAATTTTTTTATTCATTTTACATACCAACCATAGATCCCCCTCTCATCCCTCCTCCCACTCCTCCTCAGCTTTCCCCCCTTAGCCCAACCCCACCCCGTCCTCTAAAAAGATAAGCCCCCCCATGAGGAGTCAGCAAGGCCTAGTACATTCAGCTGAGGCAGGTCCAAGCCCCTCCCCCTGCATCAAGGCTGTGCAAGGTGTCCCACCATAAGTAATGGGCTCCAGAAAGCAGGTTTATACACTGGGNTAGTTCCCGGGACTGGACTAGGCTCTCTGCATAAACAAGACAGTTGTGTAGCTTGGTCTCTTTAAGGGGCCCCTGGCAGTCGGATCGGGAAGTTCTTNAAAGGGTGATGAAGTCTGTGATGTCTGCTGCTGTTATTATTCAAAATGACTCACAACTTCCAATCTCTTGTCTGCTATGCTGAAGAACAGAGTATGCTTTACATCTCATTGAAGATTAAATAGGAATTAAGGTTTTTGTATCAAAACATTCTAGTATACATTGATTTATTTACAGGCTTGATGACCATCCATTCAATAACACCAGTGCTAGTTATAGATTCATAGGCAACTTAGTCTGTCAATAAATACTATCACTCTCCTAGACCATTACTTTAGGAATTATCATTACAATTAATCAGGAAGACACCATTTTCTTTTTAATTGGACATTTTCTTCATTTTAAACAACACATGTTCAGAAAACACACAGACTATACAACAATCTTCTGTGGATATAGAGAGATATTTGTCACAATATTTCAGTTAGGTTAGTGGTTTTGTTTGTTTTGAGCCAGGGCCTTGGTATGTACACCAGCTGGCCTCAAACTGTGGTCCTCCTGCCTCAGTTTCTCAGGTTCTAATTTTAAAGGTATGCTCCATCATGTTCAGTTTCTTAATTATATTTTAACTTTTACCTCTCCAGTAAATTATATTTGAATAGTAGTAGCTTTTGAATTTTTCATAGGTTGAAATTTTAAATTAAATCTCTTCTCTTAAGAATTAACAGCAATTTAATAATTATATCTGATTTTCAGAAGAATTTGATTTACTTGTTAATATCAATAATGAGGATTAGATAAGGAAGCCATGTAAATAATTCTACATTGCTGTCTGTCTTAAAATATCTTTTAATTGCTAAACATTTCCTGTTTTATTGTAAAGTAACTTGAGGTGGTTAGGTGATGAAAAAAAATGGTTTAGAAAAAAATAATTTATATTCTTTCTTCCTCTCTCACCCTGAGGTAGTGTATGTCTCCTCTCCTCCTTTTCTTTCTTTTTTTCTTTTTCTCTCTCTTCAGACCCTGCCCATTTTTTCTTTCTTCCCTCCTCCCTTACCCCCTTAATAAATCTTTCCATATGGGAAAAATAAGGAAAAAAAATTTGTGATGGCATGATATTCCAAAGCAGATGCTCTCCTTTACTTTATCTNATTATCATTTAATCTAATGTTAATCTAATCCATTTTCTCTTTGTAAACCCAGTCAAAAATGAAAATAACATCTTCTAAAGTATNTATATCTAGAGAGATGACCAGTAACAGATAGTAGATGGATATAAACAGATGTAAATTTAATATTTAATCATAAATTTGCTACCTAAAATATTTTCATATATTCAATATATATATATATATATATTTGTTCCAGATATTATAAGATACTTTTCAGTTTTAACTCTACTGGAAAAGCAGAAGTGGCCCAAGAACTGAACACATAATTAACACTTGATAGGTGATGGACTACACTTCCCTCTGTGGCATTTACTTTTCTCTAAGAACTGACTCTGAGGCACATCTTTTCCTTTGTTTATTCAATATGTGTATATCTTCCTCAATTGTGAAGTGGCTTGTCAGGTTTTTATTATTTATTTTGCTCGCTTTAAAAAATGTTTTTAATTTTAATGATGTCTATATCTGTATGTGGATATATGCACAGGAATACAGGTTACAAAGAGATCAGAGGTTCCCAGGGGCTGAAGGGACAGCTGCCTGATGTGGGTACTAGGAATTGAACTTAGATTCCCTGCAGAGACAGCTTGCCGGGGGCTCTCTTTAGCCCATGGGTTTTATTTTATTTTATTAATTGGATGTTGTATATTTAGCACTTTATTTGTAGGCATTCTTTATATGAGTCAGTTCAATCAAATATGTGCTATTCACATGTTCTATAAGCTCATANCTTNCATTATTATTATCTTAATAATATTTGTTGAAAGAAGTCTTAATTTTAATTCAGTAAAATTTATAGTTTAAATATTTGTTTGCTTTTTAAATTTTTACTTAAGAACCTATTTCAAATGTATTTTTCTAGTTCTTGAAGCAATTTTTCTATGATTTCTTTTACAACTCGGTTGGTTGAGGTCTGTGATTTATCTCAACTTGATAATTTTGCATGCTTGGAATCAAAGCCATGGCTTTTTCTTTTTCCAGGGACTCAGCACTTTAAAGATTGCATTGAAATTCAGTGAAGTATCTGACTTAAATCGGGAAATCAAACAATAATGGGTTCATCCCAGCATTGCTCATTCTGTTTCACTGGTCACTTTGTCTAATTTGCACCAACATCAAGCTGAATTCAATATGTCAGCTTTGCAGTAAGTGGTGATGGACATGCGTTTATCTTGAGAATGATTGCTTCTTTGGCTTTGCTTCCTGTGCATAATCCTCATTTTCATGTATTTTAGAGAATCAACCCACAGGGATTGACTAGGAATCAATGTGAACTGATAGGTGAACTCCAGGAGACTTGAATTTCAGTACTGCATTTTGAATGTGTGAACATAAATGTGTTGCACTTATTTCAGTATTTAACTTTTCTAGGTGATAGTTTCTGGTCTTCAGTAGTGGTCTTGGGAAATGTATATTACACTTATTTATCAGTAGCAGCAGGTTTTTCATACTGCTGTGAATACTATTTTTAAACATGCCTTGTTTANTTTTCTGCAGCTAATATGTGAGCCTTTCTTCAGAATATTGCTCTAAAGTCATCATGGGTACATAAAATCACTTATTANATATAGTACTTTGTAGGCTTTCATGTTGTTATTGTTGTTGCACGTACATGATAGAATCATCTGTGAAAAGTATCTGCAGTTGAGCATTTCCCTGTATCAACATTCAGTGATAGTGGGCATCATGTTTTCTTTACAAACTAAAGGGAAGGTATTCACTATTTTAATATTAGTGTAATTTCAGATGTAGAATAATTTTTATTTGCAAGTTTTTTCTTTTACTCATAGTTTGTAGATTTTTAAAAATATATATGAGAAGTTTTATTAAATTATAATTTGTGAACATGCTGAATTGAATGTGGTCTATTTAAAGAGATTATTATAGAAATTAATTTTTTTGTCATATAACAGAAAACATGAATTCTTTCAATATAGTTTTATTGACTCAACATGGAAACTTTATTTTCTTGAATTCTAATTGTATACAGTATCCTGTAACTTTACTTTTTGTGTTATGCATGTCAAGTATACACATTCACATAGTCTCATAAACCAATTGGAGAACATTTCTCTTTTTTTTTCTGTTCTCTGAGGAATGTAGATAACATTATTATTTCTTTCTATATGTTGTTTGGAAGAATTCACCAAAGAAGCCATCTGGACTGGACTTAATTGTGAGAACAGTTTCTTTTTTGTTACTGATTCAATTTATTTGATCTTTTCTAACTCATATGTCAATTTTGGAAAGTTATGTTTTCAATNAATTTGTCAATTTTGTCTAAAATGGCATAAAGTTTTTCACAGAATTTTCTTACTATCTTTGTACTGTTGTGACATTTGTACTGATNTTTAGAAACTCTTTTTGACATTGGTCATTGTTTTCTGTGTTGTTCTCTTCATTTCTGCTAAAATCTTCTCAAATTTGTTCATCTTATCAAATGACAAATTCTTTTTATTTTTAGATATTTTACATTATATATAATGTTTCTATTTATCTCAATATTTTCTATTATTTTTAAAGTACTGTTTTATGTATTTCCATTAATGGAGTTTAACTTCTTTTACTAACAATTTGAGATGAAGTCAAAATTATTAATTTTTATTCTTTTTTGGTTATGTACATATCCTTAAGTCAATCTTTTTTCTCAAAGCACTACTGTAAGTAAGTTTCACAAATTTTAATATTTGATTTTCATTGCCACTTGCTAAAACTATTATGTACCTTCTGTGACATCCTAATTTATCTGTGGGCTAAGGAGAAAGGTAAAGATCATTTTGCGTATTTTTAGAAAACATTACTTCTGTTTGTGACATAAATTTCTGTTTTCATTTTATAGAAGTCAGAAATAAATGTTACATTATTTTAATGCTTTAGCTTTAGCTGAAATTCGCTTTTTGCCAAGAATATGTTTTTTTTTCAAATTCCCCCAGTGCACCAAGAATGAAGACTCTACCTGCTTGTAGATTCAGCTCTATATTTAGAAATAACATCAAGTTGTTGTCATATTCAAAATCNTCCTATCATCTATATACTTCTGAATTTTGTGTTACCATCTTGTTAATTGTTATAGCAAGTCTTTCTAGTTCTCTGTTAATTACATAACTTTTTCATTTATGTTTTAAGTTATGATATAGTGAACAGATATTACAATTAGCTCATTTTTTATTATAATCACTTGCTTTTAAATTAAGTCTTGCTTGATATGGCCATGGTATAGCAGTCTACTCTTTTTCATTTTCAACATATTGGCATTAGTGTGCATTTATATTTAAATGGTAAAAAGTGATTTCTGAAAAATATCGTTTGACAATTCCCTTACTCTGTTTTGATTTCATTTGCATTTGTTACAATTCCTAGTGCAGTTGTGTATAAATCTGTTGTTGTGTTCTTTGTAATGCTATATTTTTACACTATGGCCTTCATTATGCTGTTATTTAAGACATAAATATTAATACAGAATGCCATACATGTTCTCCCTGTCTATTATTAGGCTTTGTGTTTTTGAAATTCTACCTGCAAACTTATTATGACTTTTACATGCAAAATTTAGAGCTGGAAGTATTACCACTAATTATTATTGCCATTTTCCCCTTTAATATTAAAAACATCCCATGTACACTCCTATGGTTTAAGAGAACTGCAACATGCACAGTACAAAGAAGCATCCATTGCAAAGTCCACTTGAGAAGTTTACTAGGCTATGAGAGTGGCATTTATCTTCACTGTTGCCAAAGAATGTATTTCATTTGTCTCATTTACTTGGCTATTCTAAAATAAGGTCAAAGCTTTCATATGTTTACTTCACATTTGGCAGAATGTAGAAAATTGAAATATTCAGACTGAGTATACAAGGAGCTTCAGGATATGTAAGGATGTAAGGAATAAGTTAATAGAATTATATGCTTGCTTTGCAGACTTTTGAGTTTATGGTATATGCAAAGGGGGGATGGTTCTAAAATATAATAAGAAATGTGAAGCCCCAGACATATCCTTTATGAAATGAAAAATAGAGTCAAATTAAGTGATTTCTGTCCTTGCAGAAAATGTTATGGAGGTTTAAAATGTAGAAATAAAAAATAAATGTATAAGCTCTATCTAAGCCTAGTGACATATTAAAATATAGAATAAAATAAATTGGCTTTCTAAATAATTTTCCTGCATATGACATTGTTAGTGCCCCTCATCCTTATAGCAATCTTATGAGGAGAAAATAATGTTTTCTCTAATAATTGAAAAATAAGAACATACAAAAAACAATTTTGAAAAACAATTGGATACTTGTAGAGAAAATATTCAAATCCCAGTTCTGAAACATTAATACTATGGATGACTTGAGTATATTCTCTGTGTGTATACATATACAGACATATGTGTATGGGAGTCAAACATACATATATATGCATATATATACACACATGTAAATATAAATATGTATATATACAGGGCTAACACTGTTAATCAACAGTTAAGAACTATATTATTTTATACAAGTTATCTCATTAATTTCTCAGATAAGCTTGTGGGGGGTGATTTTGAACTGTTGCAAGCAAGAAAAAAACAGAAATTGAACAATTTTATCCAAATCATGCAGTTTAATAAATAGCCAGAAATGGGATAAATCAAGAAACTTATAGTACAATGATTTGGCTATTCCACTACTTTTTCCTTGCCTCTTCCTCTCTATACATTTCCTTAGAATTTCTGATTCTTTATATTTACTTTACCAATGTCTTGCTTTGTCTGTTGAAAACATTGTGCACTTGTGTCTGAAATATTCTCAAACCTGTACTATTATCCCATGCAAGTGCCTACTAATCTCAACTCGGTGTCATTTCCTCATATTATTACTTTCTTTTCAGAGCACATTAATTCTGTAAGTCAGTAAGTATATCTGCTCTTAGATTCATCCATTGGCAGCAGTTGCCATAAGTACTTTGATTTATCTTCTCTTTTCTTACTTTATCCAATACTTTTCACTAAAAAAAAGTCCTTATATTTTCTTTCTATAATAATTACATGGGAGCTTGATTCCCATCTTCCTCAAGACCCAGCTATATCACTCTTGGGCATATACCCAAGGAATGCTTAATCATACCACAGGAACACATGCTCAACTATGTTCATAGCAGCATTATTCATAATAGCCAGAACCTGGAAACAACCTAGATGCCCATCAACTGAAGAATGGAT
>LZPO01117622.1:19727-32900 GCA_001675575.1 Neotoma lepida
AAAAACTATCACAATTACTCATTAATATGAATCCCCCTTTGAAGATAGTGAAATGAAGACCCTGGTTAAGCCAACTCTCCAAAACTCTTCTGTTAAGAAGTAAAAGATGAATTTGTGTACTTGCCTGTATTTATTCACATTCTTTCAACCACATCAGCAAATGCAAACAAATGAACTGCTGGGTGAATGCAACATGCTTCTGATTACTCTAACAGTTCTGAAATAACACTTATGTTTCTAACATGACAGTACCAGCAATGAAAGTCTCAACTGGAGCACTCTTGCTTCCCATGTCTCACATTCCACAGTCTGGTAGTATGGCCAGGATGGTTCTCCCATCTGGCAGGCAAACAATGCTTCCTGATAGCTTGAAGTTGCCTGAGTGGAGAAGAAGGGCTTGTTTATGAATGCAAGCACAAAAGAATTCTCACTGATGTTGCATCTTTTTGATTTTTAAATTTGACCTAGATTCTTCCAGAGCAAATATCTACAAAGAAACAGGAGGTGTGTGGTACTTCATAAGCCATGCTCACCCTCATCAAGAATCATTCATATAATTCCCTATCAACAATTCAAATTAGTCACAAGCACATCTTAGGCCACAAAGGCTGCTATACAAACACAACATGTTAATGAAAAGAATACAAAAATCCATGCCCATATGGTGGTAATACAGACATGGAATGGAATAATGGATTTGTAAGCATCAATATTTTACTAATTATTAGTATTTGCTAGTTTGTTTACTCTTAAGTTGAATTTCTATAAATTTTATTTAAGCCTTGAGTTTCTAAGGTTAGCATAGTCTGAAAGATGATGCTGATGACTTAATTCAAATGACAAGCAATCTTAATTGGCTTGTTGTAGTCACACATGTCATCTATATCTGCACTATCTACCTACATCTATATCCATCCCATCAAACCAATGAAAAACAACTCTAAAGAAGAATTTCTTCTCTTTTTCTGACCACATACCAAAGATCTTGCTGTTTTGCGTGGTAATCGCAGCATGGCCTAGTCATGCATTCTTCCCTTAGCAGCCTATGTTTTATCATATGCTATGCTTTATAGCATTTCACATGGTGTTGTAATCAACAATAAAGCTTTTTATTTTTTGTTACATGAAACATCAGCACCTTTAAAAAATTCACTTCATTTTGATAGATTTGGCAAGTTTGTGAGACCTTAATTCAACCCTCCTTCCTAGCTTAATCACACTGGGGAAATAACCAGTGCAGATAGGCTGACATACAAACACCTTTGATTTGTGGCAGTTCCCTTTTTTCCCATTTTGAAAGNTACATAGTATGTTTTACAAGCTAAATCNGCTACTAAGTACCATCAGAAAGACTCAAATTAACTTCTTGTTTCAAAACTAATCTGAAGAGGAAAATATCAGGAAAAATTCTGAGCTTATTTCTAGATGAAAAGCTTTGTTCAATTTACTATCAGGTCCATAATTAAGCCATTCTTCCCTTCCTGCCACTGGCTATTCCACAGCCAATTTCTTTCTTGTCTTCATTCNGAGAGTTGCCTTCACCTCTCGCTGTCTATTTCAAATCTATTATTTCCACCAGGTATNCTATTCTCTTATTTTCCTGGTTGAGGGCTTCCTTTAGCATAGTGTTTTCCTCAGTTTCTAATGATCATTTTTTCTTAGTGGGTATTGGAATCTTTGCTTTTACAAGGGCTGTTGATGTCTGCACCTTGTCTTCCATCTCCCACATTAATGTCATATTCATATTGCCCTCTGCTGCCTTCTCTTCAAACACTGTAACTAAGACTTGACTGAACTTACAATGTATTCATTCTGTTGTTTAAAAGGGATTTTCAACTTGACAAGATCTAGAATCATAGACACTAAGTGATCAGCTGCCTCAACCCCTGCTACCATGACATCCTGCTATGAGAGACTGTACCTTGAACTGTGAGCCAAAATAATCCATCCTACTTTAAGTTTGCTTCTTGTCAGGTGTTTTATCACAAGAATGAAACAAGTAACACATGCATTCTCTATGTTGGTATTTCTCAATTCCTGATCAAGTTGAGTAAGATTTATTTTAGTCTGTTAAGTCCCAGTCCTGCTTCCTTGGTCATCGAATGGTGAATAGCTCCGATATAGTAGAAAAATAGAATACTTAAAAAATTTTAAAGTCATAAATATTCTTTTCTATGCATCATGTTGTACTATGGTTGTGTTTTTAGCCTCTTGTTTTTATAAAAAAAATATAGCTTACAAAAATATGAATTTGGTATCTTATGTTCTGAATGTCTTAAGTCTGTTGTGGGCCTNACTTGGCTACAATCAGTATGCCAGCAGGACTGCGTTTCTCTATGTGGCCTCAATAACAGTTTGTTTCCTTGTCTTCGATGGCTTCTGAGCTCACCAAAACTTTCNAGATGATGTCCTCTTTTACAGCTCTTCCCTGTAGTACTGGATTTGTGGTTTGTGGTCATTTCTCCTGTCTCTGAGATCTATTCTATCTGTTATTCATTTTTCCCTCACATGGTATTTTTATTGATTTCTTGGAAATTTTATACAATGCAGCCTGGTCACAGTTACTTCCCAATCCTCCCAGGTCTGTCCCTCCATTGTGACCCATNCCCTCAAAAATCACGTACAATTTGTGTTGTCCATAAACTCAGTGGAGCATGGTCATTATCCCAGTGGCCAGCCCCTTAAAGAAAACTGAGTCCTCCACCCCCATCCCTTCCAGAAACCATCAACAATTGTGATGCTACACTTCAGCATCCTTATGACAATTTTTTAAGAATTCTCTTCAATGGCTTCCTGTCTAAGCTGTTCCTTTTTTTTTTCCCCTGAGGAATGAGGAAAGGGGGGAGAAGTTGTCTATCAAGGAGTCTTCCTTGTCTCTCATTCTCAACTCTGAGTCTGTGGTCCTTGATGACACTACAAAAGAAGCTTCATTGTTCTTTATCNTCAGTGGGAGGATGGATCATGGACTTCCACCTGGCTTTTGGAGATAAAGACATATTGTCTCTGTTACTGGATTCGTCATCTCCCATCCTCTCCTCTATCTCCTTCTTTAACTTCCATAGACCTAACCTTAGAGACAAGCAGATAATCTGGCCTCTGATAATTTTCTTCCCCTGAGGTCATAATCTGTTTGCCTGGCAATATAAAATGTTCATAGGTTATAGTAAGGCAGGTGAAAGAAGAGAATGACCTAACGACTTGAGACTTCACTTGACTTTGACTATCTACATACTTCTCTTCTAACAAGACACATGGAAACTGAGGAAAATCACCTAGATGTACTATGCACAGATAAGTCTATCCTAGCAATACAACTAACACCCTGTTGACAATCTAGTACTCCTATCTACATCTAATAGAACATAAATTCTACTTCAAAGAATGGAAAAAGTTTCTTTGTTGCTAACAATTATTAATGACTCCTCTTCCATGGGCACTTTATAGACAAATAAGTTCCCTGATACATCCAGATCTGAGAAGTGTGATCTGGCCTAGACTAGTTTTGATTTTGAATGTGAGCACAATAAGAAACACTCTGTCCTCTTACTGAACTTTCAGGAAGAATACCCTATTACCTTCTCATGCCTATGCATAACTGGAAATGTATATGATCAAAATTAGATGCATCAAGAGAAAGGAAATGCACAGTGATCAAATGTTTATATAATCCAGGCCTATTGATCAAAACTGAAAACCAATGGCATTATGCAACATAGTAACCAAACTTGTCCTTCCTCCAGCCTCACAAAAGTGTGCTATGAACAGTAACTGGGGNGTGAGCATTCTTTCACTCAGGTGTTCATAGTAGCATATATCTGTACTATGTGATTACTTTTGAGTAAACTTTCCTTCCTACTTCGCGGAAAGTGTATCTTTGAATAAGATGATAAGAACCTGGAAACACCAGATCTAGACACTGACCGCCAGTAGGAATATATACAGGGACCACCAGGCACAGATTTGTTTTAACTAGAATTTCTATTATGTTTTGTTTGTTAACTTCAGATTCAAGGTTTTACTCTGTAGCTCAGGTCTTCCTTGAATTCATGATCTTTTTTCTTCAGCCTCCCATGTGCTTGAACTAGAAGTGTGAGCCACAAGGTCCTGTCCTAAATTCTTTTATCTTCCTTTACTATTGTGAATTTATTATCAACTAATACCTTTCAAATTTGAATTCTGTATATCAAATTCATTATTTTCTAAAATCATCCTTTAGGTGATTTGTGGACCTTATAATACCACTGCTATAATCATGAAGATATCCTGTAGTGTAAAGCATTGTCCCAGGCAGCCAGCTGCTGGAAGAATGTAAGCTTATAAGCTATGGAAGAATTGAGTGAAATAATTACAGAAATTTTATTAAAGCTCATGATTTTGTGATTCTAATAAGAGTTACATTTGAGTGTAAATCTGTATAAAAATAAAATATCCATTCCTGAGAAAATGTTCTGCTCTCTGGAGGGTGGAAGTTAGCTCATGTAATTTTGAAGCTTAGAGAGACAATAACATATAGTCTGTGCAATTTNGAATAACTTCTCTGAGAAGACCATAAGTTACTAGATAAATCTTTAACCTGCACACTCCCAACTCTTAAAGTAGCACTGATTTGACCCAGTTTAATCATAACTAAGATTGAACAGCTCTGGGGGGGAAAGAAATGTAAATTAAAATGGAATATCTTTTGGGTATCTGAGGATAGTAGTTCCCTCATTTCCTTAATCTTACTTAGATAATGTGTTTCCTTTACAAACTAGCAAAATCCAGTACAATTCAAAATTAGATAGCTAAAGAAAATATAAAACTATACACATTGCCTACTTGCCTTATAGGAATTGCCACAAAGGTTGCTATTTGGAAGCAAAGTCAGTACAAAATAGTTTGAGGTGATATATTAAGGATCAGTCTCTGCAAGTGAAAAATTAAGGCCCTCCATAGCAACAGAGACCATGCTCCTGCTCACTTAGGTTAGCTGGGTGCAGCTCCTGAACAGAACCAATATGAGTCCAATGCTGAAAAAGTTCTCTCCAAACTTCCTGTGGCTTTCCTGAGGGGACTGGGATTCTATTGAAAGTTTTATAAATATACATGAGAAAGACAAGATGCATTTCCAAATTGTGAAAACTACCATGAATGGAAGCAGGAGGCAGAACGACCGATGGTGATTCTGCCCCTGGTACACTAGNGCTGAAGTTTAGCCCCTCTCTGTCTCTGTCTCTCTCTGTCTCTGTCTCTCTGTCCCATCTTTTGCTTGAAGGAAGAAATTCGAAATTACCATCCCTATTCCACAGTGCCCTTAGTGCACAGTGCCCGCAGGGACAAATGCAAAAATTTCCTTCTTGTCTTAAGTTGTAATTGTGCCACTATGCAACTGTCTCCCTACAAGAAAGTCTCCGTTTACAAAGTGGGCTAAACAACCTCAGCACACANGCAGACTTATGGTTATTTAGAAATAGAGCAGGTTGAGGATGCCACTGACATGAGAAGACCCTTCCAGAGATCTTTATTAGGTGGCAGTGGGAAGTTCCACACCATGTAATTTAGCCTGGCCTAGACCATATGCCAAGGAGGAAGGGAGCAAGGTTGGTCCATAAATTTATTTTGCAATTGCAAGGGGGAGGGGCTTTTCTTGCTGAGATATGAGCGATCTTTCCTACTTAGTAACTTTATGTCAATTTTTTTTTCTAAAGGACAAAATACAGGGGGATATGGCCTCCTTTGGGGGAACAGAGAGAAAGCTAACTAGAGGATATGTGACATAACAGCTGTACTCATAAAAACTTACCAAACAGCTAAAGCCTGGGGAAGTGAAGCCAACAAAAGCAAGATTTGCATTCTGTGTCTCATCTTGTTCTTTTCCAATCTTGGGTTTCTGAGCTATGTACTAAGTTCAGTTAAATATATACCAATATAGGTTCCGTTTATTTTCTCCCAGTAGCTCCCGCAAACTCAACTCAAGTCAAGATGGAATTATCTTGTCAAAAACTATAACATTAAATTACTCTAGGGAAGCCTGCAGGTGCAAAGTTGTTTTTTCATGCAAATTTGGGGGTTCTAATCCAAACACAGCCCCATTGCAGATCTACCACATACACTAAAAATAAACACTGATGCATTCAAGACTCTGTGTGTGTGTGTGTGTGTGTGTGTGTGTGTGTGTGTGTGTGTGTGTGTGTTGAAATTCAACTCAGCTAAAAGCATTGATTCTGTAGAATAGAAAATTCTGCTTTTTATAATAGCCTAGATCTTGGTGATTTACATGCTAAACATTCCCAAGAGCACATTTAATGTCAGTAAAAATATATGCTTTCTAAAGTCAGAATATGAAAGCTAACCAATTATTGTGAGCAATAAAAACTTTGACAAGTGTTACCCTAAGAATAATTATACAAAGAGCAGTAGGTTATTTTCATTGAATATTGATTTCTTTTTTAGAATCTGCTTGTAGGATGAGAAAAGTGTTCTCACTTCTTGTGAAATCTTTAACTCATTTTCATATTTTAAATGCCATTCATCCAAACATACCAAGGCTTCTTACAAAGGATAACATAGACTTATTCGGAATGATGCCACAAAAGTCAACATTCTCAGAAAGTAGCCTTTAGAAATGTAAGATTTAGACGAGTTTCCAACATTGTATCTATCCAGGAATAACTATACTATAAAAAGAGATAAAGATATTTGGTGGAGGGAGTCAGCTTGCCTTGCATTTAATCCTAGCATGACCTTCAATATTACTTTCTGTAGGTGAATGTTTTGTCTGGGTCCCACCAGGCCCCATGTGGTCCCGCAGCCACTTATAAATTAATAACTCAAAAGCTTATAGTTTTGTCTGGGTCCCACCAGGCCCCACACGGTCCCGCAGCCTCTTATAAATTAATAACTCAAAAGCTTAAATTAATCACAACTGCTTGGCCATTAGCTCAGGCATATTACCTGTCTCTTATACACATCTAGATGTGTATAAGAGACAGTCCTTAGAATGAATTAGCATCTTGATAGGAAGTAACTTCTGATGGGTAGAGTTGACCTTGGAATGTTCTCCTATTATTCTGGTGCTGGTGCTGTACACGCGTTCTCTTCAGTGGTGCTAAGCTTAGATTCTTTTCCATCTTGAAATGCTGTCTCTTATACACATCTAGATGTGTATAAGAGAACAGAACAATATCTCCATCAACTTTCTGTGTTTTTTTTTTAACCTTAGAAGTCTTGAGAGTATCCTTCAGGGCACACTGAAAATAAATGGAGGAGCAAGGTGATTAGCTATTTTCAACTCAAAAGGAAGAAATTCACAGAATCAAGCAGTTAGTGACAGCCAAGGAACACAGCACAATGGATGCATGCTAGTGTTGAGCACATTTTCTCCACTGTAGATAAAATTCAGTCTCCCCTGCACAGACATCTTCCCACCTGGCCCTGGACTACAGCTACTTTTGTCTNTTTAGTTGGGCAGTTGCCTTCAAGCAGCAGNGAACCTCTCCATTTAGGCTTTCTTCCTTAGAATGAATTAGCATCTTGATAGGANGTAACTTCTGATGGNTAGAGTTGACCTNNGAATGTTNTCCTATTATTCTGNTGCTGGTGCTGTACACGCGTTCTCTTCAGTGGTGCTAAGCTTAGATTCTTTTCCATCTTGAAATGCCCTCTGTTAAACAATTTACTACGTTATCTTCAAGTTCAGCTTNACTCAAGTTCTAAGGACACAGGTAGAGTAAAACTAGATTCTTGGTCAAAATATCACACAAATGCCCATTCTCCCGGTTTCTGATGAGTCCTGTTGTCTTCTGATAGTTCATGAGCTAACCTTCACTGTCCACCTTTCTCAGTATTCTTGTCTCCTAAGCTCCCTGCAGAATGGACGATTAAGCTCCACTTACAGCATTCAAGGGCATTTCTAGTTTAAGGTTTCAACCTCTTCCAACTTATAACTACAAAATAGGTATAAGGCCTAAGAACTACATGATGACANTTTTTACAAAAATAGGCCCACTTCTCAGTACCAGTGTTTGGTTTAATTCCTTTTTCTTGTTGCAGTGATAAAATACCCCAACAAAAATAACTTAGAGGAGAAAGGGCTTTTCTGGCTTACAAAGTCCATCCTGTGGAGGAAGTAAAAATGGGAGGATGCTGAAGCAGCTGGTCACATCATATCCATTATCAGGAAATAGAGAGGGATGAATGCATGTGTAGTAGTGGTCTTGCTCACAGTTATGATGNCTCCCCATATCAGTTGGTATAGTTAAAAAAAGCATCCCCAAGGGCATTCCCAGAGGCCCATTTATGAGGAATTTTTAGATTCTGTCACATTGACTTCAGTGAGGTAGCAGAGAGGGGATTTGAAAAAGAAAGGTATAGTCCTATGGCAAGAGATTTATAAATTATCAGTAGGCAGGCGGCACAGCATCACGGAGGTAAGAAGCTTCTGCCTGACAAAGAAGGGTGTCTACTCTTACATTTTCTTCTCCATGAAGAAGTAGGCATAGTTAAAATGTGACCATTACTATACAACATCAGTAAAGGAGTAGATTTTNGGGCCATGAAACACTGGATAGGGGAATTTGGCACAGTTACTATGTGTCTACATTCAAGGTTTCTTGGATGCTGAATGGAAGCTTGTGGGGNTGATTTGGTTCTAGGAGAAGGGGAGAAAGGCTGTAAGAGTGTGAAACCCTTTGCCAACNCAGCTGGAGATTCTAATATCAGTGAACAGAAACAATTCAAATATCCTAGATACAGATGCCTTACATACTAACCATGCAAAAGACTTATTCTCATGTTATGAGAGTAAGGCATAAGNTACTCTAGTTACAGAGAATGAAATCAGAGGCTTAGCTCTTTGGTTTGTTGTTTATATGAGCTTTCTACATTAAAAGGCANTTAAAGTAAGGTCAGATAAACACAAGCAGCCTGCATATCCTCCAATAAAGAGGGAGAACATGAAGAATAGAGTTAGTTTGCTTTCCCATCTCTTGTTCCATAAGTTTCCAGAACAAGGAAAACCATACCCATGTTAAAGATTTCACCAAGAATAAAAACTTTTAAAATGATTTCTCAGCAAGACACTGGCTTCCAAGAAACTGAACACTTCAGCATATCATTGGACCATCTNAAAATTCTAGCTGCTTTCCCCTTTTGCCTCTTGAGCTGGACTCAGCTCTTGGCTTTATTCTGAAACCTGAGACCCGCAGATGTCTGAACGCAGCAGCCGTAGCTTCCTCACCTTTCTCTCTGGCTTTGTTCAACTAGTTTGCTCCTCAACGTAAAAACTGTAACACCAGATTCTCAGCTTCAGGCTCTCAGGAATGTTTGAAAAGCTTTGAAACAGCTTCCTCTTAAACCCTTTCCAGGCATTCTCTTGTCTACCANCACACATACACAGACNAATTCACTAAGTTATGTGTATATATGATCTTAGAATAAATATTAGTAATAAAATTGGAGAGAAGGACCTGTATTCACCTGGCTGTGTTTACTGAGAAAAGCAGCAATGTCTGTCAAATTGCTCCCATTTTATTCCAAACCACTGTACAGTGAGAACTCATTGTTATTGAGCAAATTCTGACATTGTGGGAAGACACAGACATGTTTTGCTAAGTCTCTGACACAGCATACTCACAATGTTATTGAGCAAATTCTGACATTGTGGGAAGACACAGACATGTTTTGCTAAGTCTCTGACACAGCATACTCACAATAGACAGGGTAATTTCTGCAAGTCCAATAAAGTGTATGCTCACCCAATTTTGAGGAACGAACAAAGAAAGGCTAATTAAATTAAATTAGATCCTCAGAGAGAAACTAGAGAAGATAAAAAAGGGAAAAATGTCTTAGAAGTAAGGGGAAAGAAAAGATGGATGGTCTCCAAAGTTTAAAAAAAAATTTGATGATAAACAACAGAGTAGCAGACTCCTTGCCAGCCAGATTGATGAGTTTTCAGTGAATATTATCAAAGAATTCAAAAGCAATTGTTTAGGAACCACTCTTCCTTACTCTTAAGTTTCCCTTACAGTGTTGAGAGCAGATAAAGGCAGACATTAGGCAAACAGCGACTCAGAAGATTTTCCTTCACTAAATACTTACTGGAGAACTGTAGAAGTAGAATGATTTCCTGAATAGAAGTGATTTCATGAAGGAAGGTCATAAAAGGAAGGTCATGAAAGAAGGGAATAAGAAGCAATGATAAGCAAATGAATAAAAGCATTCACAAAATGTAAAGCATCTTGATATAACAGAAATCTCTTAGATATTAGCTGCACCCAAAGCAATTCTATTGAAAAACACCCTGAAAACTTTAATACATTTTAGAAATGCAAATCAATGGAAGAGAATGCATTTTAAAATAAAGAATTTATAATCACATATTTTCTCAAAGAATAAGAGGCACTGTAAACACTTGATGACAAGCCTCCCATATACATATCATAGCACAGAATAGTAATCTTGATGAGAATATGAAAGGCAAAGTGTGCTCACTAAGGAGGGAAACAGCAGTGACATCAAGAGAATTCGATTGCATCAGCAAAATCAGGTGCTAGTTCTTTAGAAAAAGTAACTAATTAGACAACAAGAGTGTCCCAATGGCCAAGGAAGAAAGGAACATAAAGACAGAGAAGTCCAGACACAGATCAGAAGGCGTTTTTATTTTTTGTTTCTGTTCTTTTCTTCTCTCTTTTTTTTTCTTTTCTTCCCTTTTCTTGTGGAGCCAAGGATGACTCTCTGGGTCACATCCATATCACTGAGCTACNTAAATTTTGATTTTGAAAATTAAATACACCCTTAACTGTGGAACTCTCTCTCTCTCTCTCTCTCCTTTTCTCTCTAAATATATATATCCAANCTGACTCAAAGATAGCATGTTACAAAAATGACCTCAAAATTTTTGGTAATTCAATAACANGTTAGAAATCTAAAATCCAAAGCCACAGTTGCAAATATATGAAGNGAGTTTTCTTGCTTTACACTTTAAATAAATACATAAAAACTACTATGCAACTAGCCTGGAGTTAGAGGATGTCTTGTCAGCATTACAGAAATAATACTAGCAGGAAACTGTAGAACCACAAAAATGCAACAAGCAGGGGTTTTTAGACATTTTCACCACTGCTTTTGAAACACATAGTAAGAGCTATAAATGGTTTAAATAAAGGGAACTGCTGACCTTCTAGTATTCTGGTTTTCTTTTTGCTGGTGTGATAAAAACCTATGACCAAAAGCAATNTAGGGGAGGAGAGGTTTATTGAGCTTACAGTTCCAGATAACAATCCATCTTTGTTGAAAGTCAAGGCAGCAATTCAAGCAGGAGCTTGAAGTAGAAACTGTGGAGAAAGGGACATTGCTTGCTGGCCTGCATGCTGGTTTACTTAGTTTTCTTATACTGCCCAGAAGCATCTGCCAAGGGAACAACACTGCTAGCAATGGACTGAGCCCTCCTATCCCAANTAACAGCCAAGGCAATCCCTCGTAGTCATGCCTACAGAACAACTTGAAAAAGACATTACTCAATTACTTTCTTCTCAGGTATTCCAGGCTGTGTAAAGCTGACAATTAAAGTCAACTAAGATACCAGGCATACAAAAAGTATTGAATTGGTCCAATAGCAGCAACTAGAACGCTTTAAAAACTAATGTTATTAAAGTAGCAGGACCATCAGGAGAATTTAAACATCATATAAAATATTTGATGCTGTAAAGAAGTTACAAATCTAATAAAACTTCATAACTGATTTTTTAAGTATTTATTTTCATTTTATGTGTATGACTGTTTTGCCTGCATATATGTAAGTGCAGCGTGTACATNCAGTGCCCCAAAGGCCAGAAGACTCTTGGGCTGGAGTTAAGGACAGCTGTGATTCATCATGTTGGCGGTCAAGCCAGTCTTCTGAAAGAAGAGTAAATGCTTCACAGCTGAGTGTTTCTCCAGCCCCCTAAATGAAATTTTTTCTTTTCTTTTTCTTAAAACATAATTTTTTATTGAATCTTTGAGAATTTCACATCATGCACCCAATCCCACTAATTTCCTAGTCCCTTTGTGTCTTCCCTTCACCCTTGTAGTGCCCCACAAAGGAAAACTTAAAAAGAAATAATAAAAATAAATAAAGAATACAAAGAATAATATTAATTCAATAACAAACAAAAACATAAACAACAAAAAGAATAAAACGAAGAAGAAAAAACAAATAAAAAAACAACAAATAAAAGCCACTTCACTCCACTGTCTTTCCCACCTCTCCAANCAATGGGTCTGACAGGTGTCATTAGGAGTAGAGGCTGATGAAGGAAAACCATACACCCACCTGGGGCCACTTGCCCAGTGGCAGGTAGGAGAAACCATGGCCCTGCTGAGTGGGTGGACACCATTATANTAAGCAAATAAATGATGGAGTATGGGAGGGAGGAAGCGAGAGGCAGAACTATTTATGTCCTCTAGATAGAGGCATATCTGAAGGGGCAAAAGTGGTGAGGAACAGGCTGATGTATGTGGCCTGCTTGCCACCTGGGGCTATAGTGGTATCTAGGCTCAAGCTACTGCCAAGGGCCATGTCTGGTTCAGTGGCCCTGTCTCAACTGCATTCTTTGTTGATGTCTTTGACTCCTGTTACCACCAAAGGCTGTGGGGATGTCTGGAATCTGGGCTGTCACATGTGGTCACATTGGTGTCCAAAGGTAATGCTACCACAGGGGCCATTCTGATCTGAATTTTCTGCACTGCCACTCAGGGCCATGGATACTTCTGGGCCCAAGCTGCAGCTGAGGACCATGTCTGGGTCTGTGACCCTACCTCACTCAGGGTTTGTGATGATGTCTCTGGCTTCTGTAGGCCCTTTACCACCAAAGGCCATGCAGATGCCTAGGGTCTGGATAACTACCTGAGGCCGTGCTGGTNTCTGAGGGCCACNATGAAGCTGGAGCAATGCTGATCTAAATGTCCTGAACTACCACCCAAGGCCATGGTGACGTCTAGCCTGAGCTGCATCCTAAGGCCGTGTCTGGGTCTGTAGCCCAGCTACAGCCAGGTTCTGTGCTAATATCCATGAATCCTGTTATCATTGAAGGCTCTGTGAATGCCCAGGGACTGGGTCACTACCTGGGGCCATGTTGGTGTTTGAGGGCCACCCTGAAGTAGGAGCAAAGCTTATCTGAGTGGCCAGAGTTGTGACCCAGGGCCATTTTGACATCA
>LZPO01117623.1:42517-54190 GCA_001675575.1 Neotoma lepida
TTTAATCAGGGCAAAGAGGGGATGTAAAACCTGGCCTTACTATGAATTTAAAGAAGATAAATACTGTCTCTTATACACATCTAGATGTGTATAAGAGACAGTGTAAAACCTGGCCTTACTATGAATTTAAAGAAGATAAATACATGAACATAATACTTCCAGTGTTTAAAATATAAGAAATAAGAGATGCATACATATTCCTGGGTGTCAGTCAAATTCATCAAAAATAGTTTTGTTTACTATGATTTAAACCTTGTTATGTTAGTTAAGTTTTCTTTGTTGTAACAAAATATCTGGCAGAAGAAATTTGGGGAAAGAAAGGTTTAATTTGACTCATANTTTGGGATGCTACAGTTGCTGTGGCCAGTACATTGTGGTGGAGTTAAGACTATTAGCTTAGGGAACACGAGGTTGCTTGCTTGTACCTAGACAAATGAAGCATCGATTTTTTAGGCCTTTCTTATTTTCAGTGTGTGTGAAGTTTGGGGTGTATGTTGTATGATTTTNGTTTGTTTCAAATTTAAATGATGTCTACAAAATTTTTTATGGCAAACTTTAGTTGAATGAGTCGGGTCCCCAGATGTTTGAGAACTCTTCTGTTACATTTTACTTCTAATTTTTCACTAACAACATACTTTCACTGTCAACATTCACAAATATAAACATGTACTCTTAATGGAAAAGCATTAGAGGAGGGTAGATAAGTTGTAAGGCTCTAGTGAGCAGAATATGACAACAAAATTTGGTGATCCTTCACTGTGTACCAACATTTTAAAAGAACTGAACCTAAGAATTTCACAACAAAAATGTGTATGCCTGTATTAAGCAGTAGAGATGTTAATTGAATTGATTTGGGCAATAGCTTCTAAGAATCATACTCTGGGTTTTGTGCATATGAAGCAAATACTCTACCAATAATCTATGTCTGCAGCCTCTTGACAGGCTTTATCAGATGTATTTCAAAAGGCTGGAAAAATATAACTTTTGATTTGAATTTTATACTTTTATGTAGTTTTTACTGTATAACACCATTTTTACTCTAAGATCCATACAAATTCTGTTCTGAAATGTACCATAAAACTTGATAAAATGAGCATGGATTGTAATGTGAATCTTAAACAGTCTTATTAATAAAAAAACAGCAGGCCAGGTATTGGAATAAATTCTGAAAGGTCAAAGAAACAGAACAAGCCACAGCCAACATCCTCACCTTGCCAACTCCTCAGCTGATCTTGTTTCCTCAGACTGCAGGCTTCTGAGTCTTCACCCAAATGAATCTCAGCTGAACTGCTGTTCAAAGCCTAAAAGCTTAAGAGGCCTCTAGTCTCTGGTTCTCATGCCTTATATACCTTTCTGCTTTCTGCCATCATATCCTGGGATTAAAGGCATGTGTCTTTCCCAAGCAAGACATGAAATCTCAAGTCCTGGGACTAAAGGTGTGTGCCACCATGCCTGGCTTTGTTTCCAGTGTGGCCTTGAATTCACAGAGATCCAGATGGATCTCTACCTCCAGATGTTAGGATTAAAGGCGTGTGTGCCACAATTTTCTGGCCTCTATGTCTACCTAGTAGCTGTTCTGTTCTCTGACCCCAGATAAGTTTTATTAGGGTACACAATATTTTGGGGGACANAATATAATCACCACAATGGATATTACTATTTTTTATAATTATGTAGATTTATTTTCTGTAACTAATTAGGTTTTATTTCTAACCTCAACCAAATCTTTGTCATGGCCAGTATTGCATATTTTAATTGTTTCCTCATATCATACATGATGTTTATGAATAGCTGTCCTAATTCCACTTAACTTTTAGTATTTATTTTAATACCAGTGACTATGGGGATTTTTCTCTATAGTACAACTTGATATAAAAAATTCTTTATGAATATCAATAGTTGCTGGGCCAAGAGCTTTAGTTGCTACTATCTGACACAGGTACAGACTCCAAGACTAGATAGATATCTTTTAGAATATATTATTATTAGAAAACTTCATATATACATTCAACATATATTTTTTTATCATGTCCACTTTCCATTCCTGTTCTCCAACTGCTGTATGCTCCCACACCACATTCTCCTCATATCCTTTTCTTTTTTTTATAAACCACTGATCCAATTAATGCTACTCCTATGCTCCTGGGTGGAGGGCTATCCAATGGAGCTTCAGCACCTTAGTAAGGGGTAGAACCTAAACCAAATGGACTCACCCTCATCTAGCAGCCATCAACTGCCAAGGCTCTACTACCATGTTGGAATAATGACTAGCTTGGCCACGTACAGGTCTTGTATAGGCATCCAAGCAGCTGTGAGTTCTTGAGTGCAGCTGTCTGGGTCTTGCAATGTCCAGAAGGCACTGTTCTCCACCAGACCTCTGACTCGTACAATCTTTCTATCTCATCTTCAGCAATAAGCCTAGATATTGATGCATACACTACATAGTCTATGTTCAGCATGTAAAACAACTCATATTACTTTTTAAAAGAAGTCCAAATCAAAATGTTCACTGAAATAAAGTTAAACTAATAATCATAAAGGTTTGTATCAAAACAGTTACCTTACTTAAGCAGAATTAACATTAAGGATTGCTTATGAAGTAGATTTAGAAAAATGAGGAATGAGTCAGTAGGAATTATCTCACAAATTTGCAAGCTGGAAGATAAATTGTGGAATCAGTATAGTATTGTTTATCAGGCTGACACAGGGCAGAGGAAATTGCAATCTGAATACTGAGAGAAACTTGGCTAGAAGTTTCAAGCGAGAAGCTGACCTAGAATGAGTGTCCTTACTCAAAGATGAATACACACAAATACATACAAATCTACATATTTCATACAATCATATGCATATATACACAACTAACAAACAACAAAATTTCATATCAGTGAGCAATATCATTCTTACTGGAGATAAGCTAATGGTGCACTAATGGTGCTTACTAAGCTCTCATCCCTCATTAATCTTACTTCAAAAAGATTTTTTTTTTGAGATTTTTGTCTCCAAAAGTATATGAAAAAGTACTGGTAAGAAAGAAGTCAAATAAAATGATAATGTGTATATATCCTTTTACTGATGTGGTATTTTCTCTTAATTACTGTCTCCAAATGTCTCACTATCACTGTTTATTCCTATTTTATTTTGATCCTAACCTTCAGCAAAATATCAAATTCACAGATATTTTGAGTACAGTATCTATTTAAGGTGATAAGAGAAAAATATATATGAATTGATATTGAGTAGACAGGATACACCTTGAACAAACATATATTACTTGCCGTGCTCTTTATCACTAGTGGTCAAATGTGCCCACACATCTATTTCTTTTTAGTTTAAATGGAAGCATTTGTAGAAATAATAATGGTATTATTGTTTTGCAATTCTAAACAATCTTAATGAAACCAAGAATAAATAATCATTGTAATTTTTTAATTAAACATCCACTGAATTGATGTTAATNCATTTTAGCTCATTTAAATACTGAAATGAGATACTAGATAAATATTTCTTGTTCTCCCTATTCACAGAACAGAAAAATAAATCACAATAAAGGATATAAAGAAGACAATAAAATAATTTGTTTATTTAGGATACAAACCATACATTATTATGATGCATTTCACACATAGATTATCAAAACAAAATACTGTTGTTGAAAAAGTCACTTTAAGCTATATTAAGGACAGACGAACTTGTTTTTCTAATAGCAAGTNATTGGTTTCTAGATATTTGTACAATTTGTACATTTTAATTTTTAGGAAACACCTTGAAATTTTGCAGCAATAGCTTTAAGAGAATTGTATGCATGGCTGGCAAAACAGTAAAATGTAATGCCATTTAGCCTTCAGGTGTCCTGGGTCTCTTCCCAGATGCTTGTCTATACATTTGCTGTCTCAGTCAATACTCTGTTACAAGCAGAAATCTCACAGTACTCAGCCATGAAATAATCTAGCCCCTTTTGATCCTATTGCTTTACCAAAGGACAAGAGAGACATTTACAATGCTGCTAGATCACCAGAGATATTAAGTTCATTTAATGATAGTGAATAAAATCAATTTTACCTGATATTAAATTTAATGACAAAACAATCCCCACCATCAGTAGTAGATCACATGGGACCCTTCCCGATTTAGTTGATTCTGTGAAGNGGATTGTAGGCTGAAATTGTACGTTGACTCACACTTCTCGGAATGTACTAGTTGCTAGGATTATTTGGATGTTTAATTTTGCTTGAGTACCTAGAGATGTCTCATAACAAAATATTTGATTTGTGGAATANNANNTCTCTTTTGTACAGAAAANGAAATATTGGTTCATAAAGGTTTCTGTCACTCATGCTAGAACATCAGCTCTAAATGTCACCAGCAGGTTAGACACGTGGAACATTTTGTTGTTATGAGTGTTGAGCTTTTTATTCACTAACATGTGTCATGTGTGCCTGCTGTACTTAAGAGCATTGAATTACATAAAAGCAATATTTATAATTCTATATAAATTCTACTATTTGATATATATACACTATATAAATAGTATAATTCTACTATTTTCTTTTAGGCAAGGAGGATCCCCAGAAAGTTATTGGTATACAATTCATTGTTTTCATAATTTAAATTTATTTCACTTTGCAACATCTATGAAACAAAATTTTCTACAATCAATTTTATTCAGTATCAAACACAGTGAATCGCATCTCCCAGCATCACTAGTAAACTATCTGACTTTTGTGTAGTTTTTACTGAACTTGTTCAAGTAAGACTTCTGGTTCCCTCAAATGCACTATTGTCTTTTGTTTTTCTCCATATTTTTGGGAATCAGTTTCCGTAATATTGACAACTAAACTTGTCTTTTTTTCAATTAAAATTTTATTTATTTTGTATTCCAGCAGCAGTTCCCCCTCCCTCCTCTTCTCCCAGTCCCTTCCCACAACCCCCTCTGCTTCCATCCCCCAATCCACACCTTCTCAGGTTCTGTTCAGGAAAGGGCAGGTCTCCCATGAGTATCAACAAAACATGCACATCAAGTTGCAGTAAGACCAAGCATCTTCCAAGGTGTTAAGGATTTTTCATCAGAGAGGCTTCATCCAGCAACTGATGGAAACAGATGCAAAGACCCACAATCAAACATTAGGCAGAGCTCAGGGAATCCTAAAGAAGAGAGGGAGGAAAGATTGTAGGAGCCAGAGGGGTTAAAGACACCACAAGAAAACCCATACCCACAGAACCAACTAACCTGGACTCATAGGGGCTCACAGAGACTGACAACCAGGAAGCCTGCAAGGGACTGACCTAGGCCCTCTGCATATATGTCTTACAGTTGTGTAGATTAGTCTTCTTGTGGGACTCCTAACAGTGGGAGCAGGGGCTGTCTCTGATGCTTTTACTGGCTTTTGGGACCCTACTCCTCATATTGGGTCATCTTGCCCAGCCTTAATTTTTTAAAAAAAATTTGCTCATTTGTGCAAAACTATAACTCTCCTTGTAGATGACTTAAATATTATGAAATTCAATAAATATTTGTCTCATCTCCAATTCCTTCACCATTATATGAAAAAGAATTCTACATGCAAAATCTNTAAATCTAAGTATAGCCTTCTGAATCAGTAGCAATGACTTTGTGATTTCACAAATTTTATAGTGAATGTTGATTTTATATGTTCTTAATTCTTGCTAAGCTGATGTTCTGATGGGTTATACTGTGTGAGTATGCAAGGCAGGAAACTATGTCCCTTGTAACAATTTTGCTTTAGAGGCCCAAGTAGGATTTCCTCAAACATGACTTGATGGGATTTGGAAGGTAGAAGTAAGGCCGTAGCCTTATGCTGGGGAAATCACTGCAGCTTGGTATGGGGACTACAGAGATGCTCACTGGATTTTTTTGAACCATTGCATCCCTACTCTCTTCTGTTCTCATAAAATAAGAGGAGCATTATTGGTCCTTGGCTGCTGAAGGTAGCACCTGGCAGAGGCATTGCTATCAATGCATATAATAAAAGCTCTTCCTTTGCGGTTTATTTTATATGACTAATGTACTATTTTTCAAATTTCCTTGGACATTCACTCATATTCATTCAAGTAAGGACTTCAGATATGCAGATAAGAGAACATTCTATCATCTCCCATTTCCTCCCTTCTGATCTTTAATTTCTGTCACTTCTCACTAGTGGTAAGGATTTAGTGATTGAAAGAAAGACAACTGATGTCCTAGTTTGATTTCTGTTGCTGTGTTAGAACATCACAACCAGAAGCAACTTGGAGAGGAAAGGAAGTATTTGGCCCAACCATCCCTATCACTGTCTATCACTAAGGCAAACCAAGGCAGAAACTCAGGCAAAGAAGGAATCTGGAGGCAGGAATAGAAGCAAAGAACTCTAGAGAAGTATTGCTTACTAGCCTGCCCTNGATGGCTTGCTTAGCCTGCTTTCTTATAGTATTCAGGACCACCAACCNGACCAGGGCTGGCATTACCTGAAGTGGGATTTGTTCTTTAATACCAATCATTAATCAAGAAAATGTCCCCATAGANGTGCCTATAGGCGACCAGATGTAAGTATTTTTCNCCATTGAGGTTCCCTCTTTCCAAATGACTCTATCTTGTGGCAATTTGGCAAAAAACAAAACAACAACAAAAAAACTAAGCCACACACAAATTTTTACTTATTTACCTTTAGATGGACAAATAGAAATCACACACACACACACACACACACACACACACACATACACACATATTTATATTTATCTTGTATAATATGCTCTCTTTAAATGTATGTACACTGTAGAGGGACTAGATCAAACTAAGAAATACTCAATAGCTCATGTCTAGCTTTTTGTGCAGTGATAACACATAAAATATTCTCAATTAGCAATTTTCACCTGAAAATTCTAGCAGATGTGAGAGGTTATTTCACTGTGCTTTTAACTGGCTTTTCATGTTTATTAGCAATGAGCTTTGCTGATGATCATTTGCATGTCTTTTGTGAGAAATATTTGTTAATATAACCTTTATCTAGTTGTCAGTTGAGTTGGTTTTCTTGCTGTTGAGTTGTTTGTGTTTCTTACATATTCCNAGTATATCTCATTATCAGCTGCATATTTGACATTAGNTGTGTCTTTGTTGGCCATCCCTGCTATTTCTGAAAACCTTTTTAATTTGATGTTATTTCATTTCTTTTGGCTTTTGTTGTCTGTGCTTTGTGATTCATATAAAAAATAAAGATTAAGTTCACATATAAAAACCCATATTCACACAATATTAATATCTTCCAGTGGATTAGGCCTTAAACCCCATGATACTTGTATTACTATTGTACTCATGCACCTATCTTGCCNTACCAGTCATTCTTTAGCTCCCAAAACACACAATTGGGTAATACTGTTGATGACATGTAAGAAATTTNGGACTCCATAAAAAGGAGAAGGATAAGAAACCTAAGCAAATGGCATAGAAAATATTTAAAACCATAGAAGAAAATTTCCCAAATCTAAGAAAAAAATTATCTAGACACAAGGACCCACAGAACACCCAGCAGAAAGAACCATAACGCCCCCCAGATATCATACTATGGTTAAAACACTGAATATGTAAAACATGACATAGAAAATACACTAAAAGNTGCAAGTGAANAGGGCCAAATCACATAAAAAGACAGACCCATTGTGTAATTGCTGACCTTTCAATATAAACTATGAAAGTGAAAGAGCTTGGACCAATGTCTTTCAAACTCTGAAAGATCATAGGTGCCAACCTAGTCTAATATATCCACCAAAACTCTATGTCATAATTGAGATGAAAGTGAAACTTTCCACTATAAAATCAGGCTAAAGGAATTTATGGCTACCAAGCTAGCCTTCCATAGATACTGGAATCTTCAGTCTGAAAAGAAAGCTACAGACACATTCAAGTGACTATAGAGCAGTGGTTCTCAACCTTCCTAATGCTGTGACCCTTTAATTCAGTTCCTTGTGTTGTGGTGACCTCAACCANAAAATTATTTTTGTTGCTACTTCATAACTGTAATTTTACTATTGTTATAAATTGTAATGTAATGTAACTATTTGTGTTTTCTGATGGTTTTAGGTGACCCCTGTGAAAGGGTTGTTTGACCCCCAAAGGGGTCATGACCCACAGGTTGAGAACCACTGCTATAGATGAAAACAAAAGTAAATGATGCTAAGGCACATTAAACAACAGAAAATTAACAATATTTTAAACTATATAAAATCACCAACCTCCAGGAGCAACACACACCTTTCAGTAATAACTCTGAGTGTAAACAGTTTTACTGTAACTATCATAAAACACAGAGCCACAGAATGTAATAGAAAGCCTAACCCTTCTGTTTGTCTCTAAGAAACAAACCTTATGATTAAAAACAAACTCTGTCTTAGGGTTAGAGGAAAGCAAAAAGTATTCTAAGCAAATGGAATTAGGAAACAAACAGTCATTGTTATTCTAATAGCTAACAAAGTAGACTTCAAGCCAAAGCTTGTCAGAATAGATGAATAAACTTGCTTCACAATGTTCAAAGGAACACTTCAGGAGGAAATTACAATTGAAATATATGCACACCTAATACAGGCTCATCTAATTTTGTAATGAAAACATTGCTGGAAACAGTTTATAAACTGCTTTAAAAACTCATTTTTTTTTCCCTTATAACAAGCGGATCCAGCTCTGGACAAAGGACTACATTGCCTTTAAATGTTTGTGACCAAAAATACATGAACTAAGCAACTTAAAGAATTAGACTCCATTTTGATTCACAGTTTCAGAGAGTTCAGTTCTTAATCACTTGGCCCCATTGGTCAGAACATCGTAGAATTAGGAGGACATAGAGATACCCACCCCATTGCAGACAGGAGCAGGAANATACACAAAGGGACAAGGGTAAGGCAATGACCTAAGTCTATCCCTTCTTTCCAGTATCTCCAAATAGTACCCTCATTTCCCTGCTTGCCCCATGTGTGTGTGTGCGTGTGCTTGTGTGTGTGTGTGCCTGTGTGTGTGCGTGTGTGTACGTGAGTGTGTGTGTGTGTGTGTGTGCGCTTGTGTGTGTATGTGTGTGCGTGTGTGTAAGATTTCAATATATGAGATAATTTATGGGGCATTCTCATGTAAGGCATAAGAAGGAAATATAAAAGGATCATATCTGATGATTTGAAAAATATTGATATTTTACCATTTCCAATGACAGTAGCTTATACATCATTGTGTTGATTTACTATTTTTACCAATAATTTGGTTAATTGGTATATAACATCTGAAATACTTGGTTGAAAATAACTATATCTTCAATATATTCAGTAAGTACCATTTCCGTAACTTATTACATAGCAATGCTTTCAACAGTTTTAAGATGTCTTTAAANAATTCTAAAGAATTTTTGAACAACTTTCCGCCCATGTTTCTTGCAGAACAATAACAATAAAATAAAAATTACTTTGGAAGGCCATTGAACAGAAACATGACTGTAGCTTTTGTCCAATATAAAATGAAGAGGGACTCCTAAAAAGACTCGGGTCACCTCAGAAAGATGGCAGGTGAAGCCAAGACCACAGATAAGAAGAGGACAATGACTTTTAGTGTTTACAGTCCTGTGAAGAGAAGCTAGAGAAGGGCACTGTGGAAGTATACTAACAGAAAGATAAACAGTACAGCATAGTGGAAGGAGAGAGGGCACAGCAGAAATGATAACTAGAAACTCACCAGGACTTGCAGTAGTCACAGAACTTAATTGTGAATTAGATAAATAGAGAATTCCAGAATCTTAAATTTAAATAGGCTAGATTAGTTTCATTAAGATGCTAATTAATTTCTGTAGTCTAGCTGTGCTGAGATCCACTCAGCAGAGAGCAACTGAGAAAAGCACCTGAAGTCAACCTCTAGTCCAGACACCCCCACCACACTGATGGGGCAGATATGTGTACATTCATGAACACACAGTGCAGCCATACACATGCTACCCTGCACATGTGCATGCACGCCACACATATATGCACACACAAACACACACTCATCACATCATATGCACATACCCAGGCAAAAGAATAATACAAACTCTTCAACAAATATTCTAGGAATCTGGCTTAATCATTTACATTTCAGATGATGACTATGAAGATGATTTTCAGAACATAAGGTTTGTCACTGGAGATAGAGATTCTAGTTTTGTTCAACAGTTGTGAAAGATCTATTTTTGTGAGTAAAAGATCATGTAATTAGAACCATGAGTTAAAGACTACCTCATTTGCCCTCCTTAGTATAGTGTAAGGGATGCCATCTCCTGGAATAGCTCTGTTGGCCAAGAGTCTGCTTAGCATAGAAGTGTATGAACTACAAACAATGAGGTATTTAACATGCTATTTCTATATAAATTGTTTTAAAAATAGAAGAAATTGGAAACAAACACCAACAAACATCATAAGACTGAGCAGCAAGAGTTTTGAAATGATAAAGGATGACATTTATTTCTTCATCCCAGCAGTTTACAGCCCCGTGACCTTAAATTTGTTACACACTTCTTTCTCTTAATTTCTTACTCCATAAAATGTTAATAGTTATCTCATGCAAGTTGAGGTTTATAGTGACATGTAAAAATTTCTGGTGGGGTATATAGGAACCTATTTTGGGCATGCTGCAAATTACTAAGTAAAACCTAGTAAGCTGGTACTATTTAGAACTGTGTCATAATTATATGTTTTAGGTAAGTTGTGTATCAAAGTATATTTTTTTTGCTACTAAGTAGTAAAGGACATTGGTGAATGGATATGAACAAATGAATTTTTTATTATAGAAATACTGAGGTAGTACTTTCTACAGTTGAATTAACATACCTGAAAGTTAAGTCTTCACACTTCAAATAATTCAACTGGAACATTTTTTACTGCACAAAATGTTTATGTTTACAAAGTTTTTTTCTCTTCAATATCAGCACTTGAAAGTTTAAAAATCAATAGATTTTCTGTTAAAANAGTCAGCTANACATGTAAGTTATGTAAATGTAATTGCATTAAAAATGTGAAATAGCAAAAAATTCTATCAAAATGATTTTCCCCAACAATAGCTTCCTTTATCAAGAAAATTATTCCTTATGGTCTCTCTGATGATCACATTTACCATCAAGCCATCTCTCCAGCCCAGGAATAGACTATTTCTCTAAAAGTCCTGTTACAAAGTTGACAAAATCCCATCTACAACATGACGGATACTCCCTCAAATGCTCTGTTAGGATCACTGATACCTGTTCCAAATTTATTCTAGGCATAAGCACAAGCCTTGACTTAAGCAAAATAATAACAAAGACCTCACATATTAATTCCTTTAGTGTAGTTAACTGATTAAATTAAGGACAGAATGCTCAACAGTTAAAAGCACTGGCTGCTCTTCCAGAGGAGGAGTGTTTGTTTCCCTGCACCAACATGGAGGCTCAAAACAGTCAGTTGTAGCTTGAAATTTTCCTATGTCCCAACTGGTCCTGCAGCTGCTCAGACGCAAGTAAATGCACAAAGGCTTATACCAATTACGAACTGTATGGCCATGGCCTATGGCTCAATTTTCTTGCCAGCTAGCTCTTATANCTAAACTCAGCCCATTTCTATTAATCTATGTGTCACCACGTGTTCCGTGGCTTTACCGTGTGCCATTACATGCTGCTTTCTGGACAGCGGGATGGC
>LZPO01117624.1:22221-47464 GCA_001675575.1 Neotoma lepida
GTGTGTGTGTGTGTGTGTGTGTGTGTGTGTGTGTGTGTATGTGTGCGTGTATGTATTTGCATTTGGTGTATGTTTGTATATGTATATGTCTGTACATATATGTATTTATTTGTGTGTATGTATGTGTGTATGTAAATATGTGTGCTTGCATGTGTATATGTATGCATGTACATTTTTGTGTATGTGTGTGTGTTTTTGCATGTGTGTATGTATGCATGTATATTTTTGTGTATGTGTGTATGTATGTGTATTTATGCATGTATGTATATGTATGTATGTGTGTATGTATGTACATTTTTGTGAATGTGTGTTTTTGCATGTATGTGTATATATGTATGTGTGTGTGCATGTGTGTATGTGTCTCAGTTAGAGTGTCTATTGCTGAAAAGAAACACCATGACCAAAACACAAGTTGAGGAGGAAAGTGTTTATTTGGCTTATACTTCAGCATTGCTGTTCATCACTGAAGGAAGTCAGGACAGGAACTCAAGCAGGGCAGGATTCTGGGAGCAGGAGCTGATGCAGAGGCTACGGAGAAGTGCTGCTTACTGGCTTTCTTCTCATGGCTTCCTCAGCCCACCTTCTTATAGAACCCAGGACCAGGAACCCAGCGATGGCACCGCCCACCATAGGCTGGGCCGTCCCCCATCAATAACTAATTAAGAAAATGCCTTACAGCTGGATCTCAAGGAGGTATTTTCTCAACTGAGGCTCTTTCCTCTGATGACTCTAGCTTGTGACAAACTGACAAACAAAACCACCCAGTACAGTGTGTATATTGTGTTTATGTTTCTGTGCATGAGTGTGTGCCCATGTGTGTGCATGGGTGTGTATGAATGTTTCAGTGTGCATGCATGTGTCCGTGTGTGCATGTATATGTATGTGTGTGTCAGTGTGTCTGTATGTATGTATGTGCCTGCATGTATATGTGTATGTATGTATATGTGTCTGTATGTGTGAGTGCATGTGTGTATGTATATGTATGTGCATGTGTGTGTGTGTTAATATGTGTGTGGCATATGGCACATACACATGACAGTGTGAGTACATGCTCCTATTCACATAGATGAAGAAACCCAACCACGACATTGGGAAGGTCTTCTTGTTTCTCTCTGCCCCATTGATCTGAGACAGGGTTTCTCAATGAACAGAAGCTCACCATTTCAGCTTGGATGGCTGACCAAGGAGCTCCATGGCTTCATCTTTATGTGCCCCTCTACTGTCATGTAGTCATGCCTGTTTATTTATGTGGGTTCTGGAGATTATAACTCAGGCCCTTGTGCTGGTAGAACAAATGATCCTATCCACTCAGTCATATCTTAGTACCCAGAAAATATTTTACAAAAGAAAAGTGAAAAAAAAACACCACAGTTTATTACATTACTGGCAACCTATGTCTAGTCATTTTGCTTTAAAAGTGACTAGCAAATATATACCTGAAGCTTGTCATATCATCATGCCTTTCCACTCTGATAGACTGTGACCCCAAATGAACTCTTTCTTTTTAGTTGATTTTCTCAGGTATTTTGCCTCAGCCATGACTAAAGTCACTAATATAATAGTTATTTTATTTCTGATATGAATGGTTCACATAATATTTGAGTAGGATTAACAATATCATAATGCTTCTATGTCACGGAAATAATTAGACCTCACCTCACACTAACAGAATACAAATCACAAAATAAATTCTACATTTTTAGAGTGTATTTTTTTGGATGGTTGATATTCACCCATCCAGAGATATTATGGATTCTGTACACCAGTTATTGAAGAAGATAATATGCTTAGAATTGATAAACATCTTTTTGTCATGGCATTCTCCATTTATAAATGTTTTATTAAAATAGCTTACATTTCCTATAGCACATTGTCCAAATCCCAACTTTCCTAGTCTATGTATTTCCTAGTAATGAAATCAAGTTACTTTTAAAAGTTACTATTCAATCCTATGTTGACATTTAACTAGGCAATATTCTAGCTAGTTCCTATGTTTCTTATGGATATGTCATTCATCAGATTCCCTGCCCGATATCATTAAGAGTTATAATTTTATTGCACTGTGTCAATACTGTTTTCTATGTATGACTAATAGGGTTGTTTTTTAACTTTTAGCTTAAAACTAATAAGGAGAAGAATAACAGTTGAAGTACATGATGTTTGAATGCACTCACACAGCTTGCTAACAATGACCATTTGTGTTAAAGATTTATATGAACTTAATGTTTCCAAATACATTGATTTTAAAATGAGAACATTTTGCTATTTTTTAAATTATATTTTGTGCTCTAAGCAATCTATGTGCATATTCAATGTTAACAGGATTCAAAGAGTTCTGCAAGAAATGTTTCATTCTCCCACCTATAGTTGATATCCAAAAATAGCTTTTCCAGCTGGTTTAGTTGTTCAGATTTTTTTCCCTCTCATTTCTCTAAGTAAGAAGCATGTGCTTCCCAGAGCCTATTGTTCAGCGGGAATCATTATCTATTCATTTATTCACAATGAATGATTTCAAACACAGCCCAAGTACCTACATTCACACAACCCTACACATTTGTATCATAATTTGGTTTTAATTAGATTTATACTGTCAATTTGCATAGAGTGTCTTAAGTAAAGTATGCAGTTTGCCATTATTTTTGCTAGCTTGCATACTGTTATTTTTTGTTCCAGAATTAATAATTTTATTGCAATTAATTTTGTTTAGTTTTCTATGTATTTATTTATTTTTACAGTAACTTCTTGGCTATAATAATAAAAGCATTCACACATTATATAATTTCATGACCTTGATAAAAATCTCTCCTCAACCTGTTTCAATCTGTTCCTTTTTCACCTGGTAAACATTGTCATACTGGGATCTACTTTCCTCATTCTATGGAGCCATTAATACTTGAGGGGTAGATAAGAATAGAAATAAAGGAGTGTGGTCTGCATCAGCCCACTTTCCCTACAGAGCCTGGCTCCTGGGGAACAGCACAGAAGAAACCTAGAAGTCATTCATGCTTGTAGTGAGTAAGACATTCATTTGGACAGACATTTCTTCCCGTGTCCTGCCTGGAGAATGTTGGCTGAAGTGTTAACTTTCTCTGAGGATGCTGTATGCTTCACAGTCACTCTTTCAGAGCTCAGCTTGTTGAAATCTGTGTGCCACTGTGTCANGTGCCCAACACTAGACATTTATGATTTCTTCTCCAGACTTCTGCTGGGATGAGGAAAGATCAGTCTCTTTTTCTCTAAATAGGAGAAAGAAATCTAAGTGTGCTTATGATATATAAAATGCTATTTTAGATTTTTATAAGTGTCCGCTGTTTGATATACTAAACACCAAGCATTGCACAGAATTTAAGGGATGTTATGATCTTAATAGCCCTCCTTTCAAATTCGTTTGTTGAAACCCAATGCTGATATGTGCAATTCAGAAACTGAGTCTTCAGAAGGCAGATTTGCTTTTCAGGTCAGAGTCAACATGAATGGAATTTATGATGTTAACCTTGACTGTTGATTACTAGACTGAAAAATGCTTAGAATAGTAGTAATGCACACATNTGATACAGCCTATGAGGATGGTTCCAGAGAAATGCACAAAGAAGACTAGAAAATAAGGGGGAAGACTCACTTTGGATGTGGGCTGTACTGTCCAATTGGCTCGGGCAATAAATGACACAAAGGTGGAAAGAAGAGGTCATCTGGCATAGACAAACTCCTCTTCCTAGAGGATATCACAGTGTTGCTGACTTCTTCCATGGGTCTCTGACTCGACCTTCTCCAGCCCTTCTGTATGAACTCACATTAGTGAATCTCCAAAAATCTTCCAGTCTTCAGATTAACACTCACCATTCCCATTGCTTCCTCCCTTGTTCTGAGTCTTTCAGCTTCTCAGATAGAAGCTGTTGCAATTTCAGATTCTCCAACATGCTTATAACCATCATTGGACTATTCATGCTCCACTGTGGATGTGGTATAACAAATCTGCTTTTGTAATATTAAATATACTCAGTGTAGTCTGTTTCTCAAAAGAAACCTGATTAAAACAGGATCAGGTCACTTTGAAGACAAACCAAAATAAGACAAATCAGCTGTCTTTATTCTCTGTGGACATAGGAAGAAGGCATTATCTGTGCAACTGGGAGTCAGTCCTCACCAGATACTGAAACTGTTGGATTTTCAACACAGAAGCATTTAAGCTTCTAAAGTGGAAAATGCCTTCCTAATGTGGGTAAGCTAATCAGTGTAGCATTTTCTTACAGCAGCCTTCATGACTCAGTTGTGAGCTTTGAGATGTACCCATTTACTTTGGCTTTCTGCTGTTCCAGTACTTTGATATGTACCATCTTCATCTTAGCTTCTGGAATTCGGATGTTGTAACTCCTCTCATGTTGTGTTGTTTTCAACCCATTAAAAAGAGAAAACCACCTTTGACATTTAGTGGTACTGAACATGTAAAAGAAGAAGTCAAGTGTTTTAGTAATCACACTTTTGTTGTCCAGAATGAGAACATCTACATGACAATGTCATCCCCCCACAAATAGTTCATTTTACCTCCAATGTATAAGTAACTACAAATAAAATAAAAATAATAATCACAAACAAGTTATCATTTAGACAATGCTATAAAATCTGCTTTTGTGGGAATGAAAATGTGTCATTCACCTGGTTAATATTCTTCAGGGAGTTACATCATTGTTGTTAAAAGCATATGATGCTTAATGTGGTTTATGCAACCTTGCACTATTTATTCATTTAGAAGCAAAACAATATATTAAAACTGATTCATGTGTTTCTGTGGTAAGAAGCTGCTGGTCTCACTGTCATCACTTAATCCAGAGTGCCGTAGTGCTGTTGGCTTCTTTCTACTTCTGCCACAGTGAATTCTTTCTGGTGCTTTATCAGCACCTTGAAGACTTTTCAACCTTTCAGCTCTTGGTCCTGAGGTTATCTCACTCTGAACTTCTTTGTACACATGTACTTCCTTCATTGAGGGGAAAATTTGGTCTCTCTTTAGAACAGGGCTGTGAAGAATGGTAGAGAAATTAGTAATTTATAAATACCCCATTGTAAAAATAATTACAATTTTGGAACTAATGAAATATGATTCTGTAATACTAGTACTAAAATATTTTCAAGAGATACTGGATTACTTCTAAATCATAATTGTTGTAAACTTTACTACATTTTTATTGTGAAAAAATACTAAATTTAAAGCCAGAGTCACACAAATAATTGTAGGTGACAAAAATAATTGGTATATATAAATATAGATAAAGATATAGGCAAATAATATACATAGAGATGGATATATCTATATAGATAGAGAAACATGTAGATAGATGATAGACAGACAGATCAATAGTTAGACAGACAGACAGACAGATAGATAAACAGACAGACAGACAGACAGATAAATAGACAGACAGACAGACAGATAAATAGATAAATAGATAGATAGAAAGATAGATAGGCTAAAGTGACCAATAAAACAAAATTTCTTGAGATGGAATGCTCTTAATCATTTGGTCTCCACATGATAAGCACACATAATTAAAAACAATGAGTACAGATTTTTTTAATCAGAATCTTGCAAAATAGTACAAGCATTTTAAAGTTCCATTGGGAAGTTCACCTATCCATAAGGCGAAACTATATAGAAGGTGCTGTTCTTTAGACATGCAGACTATAAGTTACAGCACTGAGTTATTTTGTAATATAAATATCAGTTTCCTCATATATTGTGCAATGATTAATTTCTTATGTCAAGGAAGATAGTTTTCTCAAATTACTAATGAAACATTGACCTAGTTGTTTGGTAAAGGTGTTGTAAATATGGCTAATGTGTACAATCAGTTGATGCTGAGTATAGAAAGCTACCCTCAATAATGTGAGTAGATCCCCTTCAACCAGCTGATTTATAATGAAGACAGGTTTCTTAGATAAAAGAAATCCTGTCTCCCATTGCAATATTAATATCTTCCAGATTTCCCTATGTTATTTTTCCTAAAGACTTCAGGCTTGCCAGCCTCACAGTCATCAGAACCAACTGTTAAAAAAAAAAACCCTCTATGAGATATAGCTGTATAGAGATTTTTGTTTATGTGTTCTCTTTCTGTGGAGACTATTAACTTCTGTAGCTAGTTGTAACAAATTTAAAAACCATACGGAAATTTGCCAGCAATGTACAATGAGATAGTAATCACAGAGAACTTCTGCTAAAAGTGGGGCACTGAAGAAAATCATTAAAAACTCTTGGTGAAATGGTGCCAGTCTTAGCTCTAGGATTTGATAGTTTGTGCCCAAATTATTTCTCCTAAGCAGGTTACTGGCTCCTCAGAATCCAACTCCCCATCTTCATAATGGCATTGTCATTGACTCTTGCTACATTGAGTGTTGTAAAGATTTAATGAGGTCCTGAATAGAAAAGTGCACAATGCCTTGCTTGCACCAAAAGAAAACTCAGTAAATCTAGTGGGTAATTATAATTCTTTAGTTTTAGAAAGGGANTTATATCAATTGTAATAACAAAGAAAAACATAGTTATAATCTTATTATAAATTCAGTTGACACATATTGAGAAAAATATTAGACACTTGAATTAAATTGATAAATGATAAAGACACTTACAGAAAAGAAACAAAACTAATATTTTGTTTCAAAAAACTTCAAATGAAAAGAGCTTCAAAACCTCAATTGGAAATGTGAGTGAACATTACTTTTTAAAGAAACAGGAGGGAGTGTACAAAGTTCTCCAGGAAACACTACTAGATGAAAGAAAATGATTGACTAAGGTTAGAGGGGACATTTCACGTTCAGATTGCTTTGGATTATAAATATGTACTTTTTTGAACTGGCAACCTACACAAATGAGGGAGCCAGACCTATAGTTTCTTGTCTCAGGAGTTCCTCCTCCTTCCCGTGGAGTTTGTCTTCTTGTTCTTGCTTTTGATCTTGCTCTCCTTCTCATTTTCCTTCTCCCTATTCTTCTCCTCCTCCTNCCTGACATAAAAGCCTCATTCTAAGGAAAAACTCCTCCCCTTCCTCTCTCTTCTGCTTTTCCTCCCACGAGGTGCGTAATCTCTCTCTCTCTCTCTCTCTCTGTTTCTTCTTCTTCTTCTTCTTCTTCTTCTTCTTCTTCTTCTTCTTCTTCTTCTTTTCAGCAATAGAAATCCTGGGTTAGAACAAGCAGTGAAGTACTCCAAGGTTTATGCATGAATGACAAATGTTAGTCACTCTCTAGCTAGTGTAAAAAAAAGGTGTATTTTCTTGAAATACTGAGGAAGAGGAGCTGTGGATTAGTATACTCCCCATGATCAGTACAGCTCATTGATGACAAAATCAGTGGGAAGGGCCTGAAGCAGTAATTGACTTTCTACCCTTCCAGAAAATTAGGAGGTGAGTGTTGAAATATGCATTGGAGTTAGGATATGATGGGTAAATATTTAGAACTAAATGTGAGAATTCTAAAATTGTTAACTAATTATTTGTCTTGCTAAGAATTATATTAAGGCTTAAAAAATCTTTCTGTGATGTGATTTCAATGTAATGTAAATAACATTTTAAAATATTTCATTGAAAATATTCTATAAAATGTATTTGATCACTAATTCTTATCCCATCTCTATTTCTACTTCCTCCCCACCTACCTACCTACACAACTCCATGTGTTTCTCTCTCTCTCTCTCTCTCTCTCTCTCTCTCTCTCTCTCTCTCTCTCTCTCTCTCTCCTTTCTTTAGTAAACAAACAGGTAAAGATATAACAAAATAACCTAGAGTTAAAAAGCTAAAATCAATGAAGAAAAAGCACAATACAGACATACAAAGAAAACATATAAATAACACACAATCAGAAATGATGATATAGAAGCAAAAACACCAATAAGACAAAAGAAAAAGCTCAAACGAACCAATAATTTTACAAAAATATTATTGAGTTCATTTTTTCTTAGCCATCTACTGCTAGGCATGGGACCTATGCTTAATTATGGTTAATATGTCCACTGAGATGAAACTTACTATTCTAGAAGCCTCTTAAAATATATACATATAAAAATATCTAAATGGAGGAACCAAATAACAGGGAGACAATGATTGTGGGGCAGCTACCCACCAACCCCACAGTTCCTCAGAGTTTTCTTGGGTAAGATTAGCAGGAAATATTAGATTAGAAGGATTTTAGAGTGTGGAGAAAAGATAGTGATACAGAATAGCCTCGAGAGGGCCCAGAACCTATTTCATCTGGCCCCGACTGTCTCTGCCCCAGGGTATTTATAGAAATGCCAAGGGGTGGATAAAAAGACCTCCCCCAGCACAGCCAAGTGCAGACCATCTCAGACACCTGCACTCAGGCCCGTGGTCCAGTCGTCCTCTCTATGCAGACCTGCTGTGTAAAGCCACAAGGAACCTGAAAATGGGCTCCCACAAATGATTCAACTACAAATCTTTTGCCACCAAGTAAATTTTTTTTGTCTTTAAGCTCCCTGTAGTTGGTTGTTTTTTACCCTTAGGTATTTGAAGGGCCTGCCACCCAGCTCCCAAGTAAATACACAGAGACTTGTTCTTTCTTATGAATGCCCAGGCTTACCTTGGCTTATTCCTAGCCAGCTTTCCTTAACTTAAATTATCCATCTTCCTTTTACCTCTGGGCTTCTACCTATTTCAATTTCTGTATAGCTTTCTTTACTTCTAACTCCATAACTGGCTGTGTGTGGCTGGGTGTCTGGATGGCTGATCTCTAGTGTCCTTTCTCCTCCTCCTTCTCATTCCTTGATCTTCCTTTTTTCTTCTCTCTGCCTGGCAGCCCCGTCTATCCCTCTCCTGCCTAGCTATTGGCTGTTCAACTATTTATTAGACCAATCAGGTGTTTTAGACAGGCACAGTAACACAGCTTCACAGAATTAAACAAATGCAACATAAAAGAATGCAACACATCTTTGCATCATTAAACAAATATTCCACAGCATAAACAATTGTAACACATCTTCAACTAATATTCCATAACAGTCCCCAATTTTCTGTTCTTATATTATGATAAAGTGTTTTACTGATCTGAAGTATTTTTCTTGCTGATTCTTGGTAATAGATTCAACTGTAGAACACTGGTGAGGATCAGCACACCTGAGGTGGGGCTTTCTTTTTCCTTATGTTTTTCTTGTTATTTGTGGTTTGTTTGGATTTTATTTTGCTTTTGAGACAAGTTCTTATGTATCCAAGGTTGACTTTAAATTCATTTCATAGCCTAGATTAAAGCAGAACTTCTGACTCTCTGGCTTCCATNTCTATCATGCTGAGATTAGAAATATGTACCAGGAAGCCTGATTTGGGAAATGTCTTTAATTACAGAATAACAAGAATCAGAAGAAAGTTTCTGCTTACCAGCTATCGAAAGCCTTTAACTCTGATCAGTTTTATTAAAGAAAGCAGTATGAAAATCTATCCTTAGACATACTAAAAAGTATGCTTTCTGATAGAACTATGAGGGCAGTAGAGAAATGATCAGTAGTGGGGGAGGGACAGAGATGGCAGCAGAGAGTGGTTAAGATCAAGTATGTGACAGACATGTATGAAATATCAATTAATTTTATTAGACAAATATATGCAAATAAAGAAGAAAGCAAAAAATGTAAAATGGAGAGAAAAGAATAGACATGCTTTATCTGTTCTTTTATGGTGTCACTTGTAATGACAACCTTTGATGCCAATGCAAATAGATAGAGATGGGGCCGGTGAGATGACTCAGAGAGTAGAGACACTTCCTAAGGACACTGACTTCAAACCTGAGAGTCACCTGGTGAAAGGAGAGTGCCAGTTCCTGCTATTCCCCAAACAAATGAATACAATGAAAAAGTGAATAGATGATAAATCAATCAATCAATCAATCAATCAATAAATGAATAAACAAATAAATAAATATTGTTGTGTGCTTGGGCTCCAAAACACTTGCTGGGCTGCTGTGACTTCCAATCTTCATTGACTCTCTTCACTCCACTAGACTTTTGTGCCCTGAAAAAAATACCCACAACCACCTNCTTTTGCAGATAACAATGTTGCATCTCAGCAACTAACATCAGTTGGGTTGAAGTTAAAAGAAAGACAACAGTGAGATGTGAGGTGACATTCTAGTGACTGCATTTAATTTCTAGGCTGTAAATATTGGCAGACATTGTGTTCTATAGGAAATAATAATCAAATAGACACATTTCACAGGAATTTTCACTAAAGGACATTGATATAAAAGGCATTGTTTCAAACTCCTTCAGAAATTAAAATATTAATAGTAGACAATCACATATTTTTGCAAACAAGCATATAATTTAGTCAAGGCTAGGAGCATTCTAGTTCGGATTCCTTTTCTATTCTTACCCTTCTCATTCTTTCCTTTTTCTTAACATCTTTTCAATACACAAATACCCCTTCAACACTCTACTTCATAATGAGGCATATATTATATATCTAATAATAGCAAGTAAGGAATTATGATAAAAAATACTGTTTCAAAGTTGGTCTTCATTCAACTATACAAAGTTAAAATTACCCAAAAAGAAATCATTTTAGTAGGCTCTTAAATACAGCATTATTTAACATAACAAAACTTTCCCATTTCCATGATTCATTGCATATTAACATAAGCAGTGTTTCCCTTAATGAAGAGTTCTAATTCCTACTCAAGAAGATGGAATTACTTCTTTGAGTTCTCAGCTAATAATCCAGTGTTACATTTAAATTAAGTTTATACAGAACTCAACCATAAAGCATTATGGGCTATTTGCCAATGCTCTTATAAGCTANCATCCAGAACTCTGTTACTGAAGATACCACATAACTTGAATCATATAGCATGGAGAAATCAAGTCTATACTAACTGAGAAGCTTCATCCATACAGGGTAGTTTTTATAGTTCTGGAAAATGTTGTGTGTGATACCAGAGGAGAAGATGAATCATCAGTCTAATCCAGATGTGAATCCTGTGAAAGACAATAACAGCTGACCTGAGAGACATACCGACTGATAATTGTGATATAAATGTCATACTAATAACCATTAACTTTCTGTTTGTGATTAAGCCCTGCTCTACAAGTTGAAAACCATGCCTGGAACATTTATAGCAGCCAAGATTAACTAAGACTTGTGTCTAGACAAGTCATAAACCCTAGGAGAGAAACGACTATCAGTTTGCTAAATTCACAGAGCATTAAAACTATGCCTAAAATTGTAACCTTAGATCCTTAGATTGGTGTGTTTCTTGACCTCATCAAAGAAGCTTTTTTATTTCTTTATATGGCAATTAATAAAGACCCACAGCTGCCAATGTATAGATAATGAGAGACTGTAAAATTCTCATCGTCAATGGGACATCTGTGTTACACCTCTTTTTCCCAAGACTCAGAGATCATTGTAGAGAAAGGTACAAAGTGTTGTAAAAGCCAAAGGTAATGGATGAATACAAGGAAACAGTATTTTCTGGGCACAGCAGGTGGTTGTCCATATGGATTCACNGTGNTTTTAGCAGCAGGAACAAGACCTGCACAAACTGAAGCCAAACAAAATCCCAGCATGGAGAGGGGAAGTAGGCACAAAATACTATTTCTAGCCAAAGAACTGCATGTAATTTATAGCTGCTGGAATGGGGGTGAGTCCGTTTTCTTTAAAGGTATGGGTCCTGGCAGATTTACAACTAAGATTATATGGGCAATGTAAATTGTACTTGGTGAGTTTAAATTTTAAAAAAAAAGGACACAAAGTTGGGTGTGTAGGGAATGACAGTGGGACTGGGAGATATTGGATATGTAAGATCAAAATACATTGTATGAAATTCTTAAAGAACTAGTAAAATTGAGGAGGGGAAGTTCACAAAACAAGTGAAGGAAACAGCAAATGTCAACATAATAGAACAAGTGATGCAGAGAAACTACAAGTAAAAGATCAATGGGAATCATTTAAAACCAACTAGAAAAAGAAATTGCTCAACATACATTGTGCAATAAGGAAAATTCTTGTGCTGCAATAGTTTCAGCATTGTCTTATGATGATGTCAGAATTGCTCATTACTAAGACAAAAAAGTGTTTTCCTAGTTATGGAATTTCAGATGATCAATCTATTGTGAAGAGCCAAATACAAACTTAGAAAATAAGTTATATTTTAGACTCACTATAAAATTTTTCTTAAATTTTGAACAACATTTCAAACTAAGAAAAAGAGAAAATTTTTTAATTTTCTGGAGTGCAAAGCAGGTAAACTTCAGCTTGATAAAAGCATTGAGTTTCCTCGAACTAAATAAATAATCACTGGTAATTAAATTGAAGCTGCACACTAATTATGAATTAATATTGTTAGGCCTGGTATTAAACTATTCTTTAAAGACCCCACNCCTATCTATGTTTATTTTTTGTTTATAATTCCTATCACTGNAATATAGAGTTAAATGCTTATCTTAGAAAAATAAAGCTAATTACTTGGAAATGTAGATAGAACAGGGCTATTATAGTTAAAAAGAAGAATAGAAATTTACATTAGAAAGTAATATGAATTGAGATCAGAGGTCAATGGAAGCAAACCAGTAAGCAGTGTTGATACTTGATTTCTGACTCTAGGTTCCTGCCTTGAGCTCCTCCTCCGGCTTCCCTTGATGATAGACAATAAACTATAAGCTTAAATAAAACCTTTATCCCATCCCCNAAACTCCTTTGGGAATTGAATGTTTCCTTATGGCAATTTCTAGCAAAAATGAAAACTCAGAGATATTTAAAATATAAAGACTTACAAGGAAAATAAAATGCAGGTATGNGAAGAGGATAAAAGTAACAAGAACACAAGGAAAAGCACCAGATGCTCATAGAGCATCAAGCCTTGGAGATTTTATTAGCAAAAGAGAAGATAGTGCTTCTGGATTCCATTGAGAGTGGAGATATCATCCTGCTGTGTTTAAGGTCTATAAAAAAACACAGCACTGAAGATCAATAAGGAAAAAATATTCTCCTGACATGTTTAAACTACTTTTGATTTTTATTTTTTTATTTTTGAGATTATAATTTAATTACAACAGTTGACCTTCTCCCTTCTCCCTCAAAAACCTCCCATATACTCATCCCAACTCTCTTTTAAAGTCCTGGCCTCTTTTTTCACTCATTGTTATTGTATGCATATGTGTCTATGTATATACATCTGAATTCCTAAATATAACATATTCAGTCTATACAATGACCCCTGNGTGTATGNTTTCAGGACTGATTATTTAGCAATTGGTGTGTTCTTCCCTGCAGAATGCCATTTCTCCCTTTCCCAGCTTACTCTGGGTGCCTATAATTTACTGTGTAGGGCTGAGGTCTCCTGAGTTTTTCTCCAAACAGTTTGGCAGGGTCATTGGTGCCATCTTTGTTAAGTCATGTTTGGGCAGTCATAATGTTGAGATTTAATTGGTATAGGTTCTGGTGTTCTAGGAGACACAATCTCAGAAACCTCCCTGATCCCCTATCTCTATGATATTTCTGCCTCTTCTTCTGTAATGTTTTCTGACCTTTAATTGTGGGAGTGTTTTGAAAATGTATCCATTGAGAGTGGGCTCCACAGCTCATTTTGTATGATTATGGTTTTCTGTAGTGGTCTCTGCCTGATGTAAAGAGAAGTTTTCTTGATGAGATATTAAGACTACACTTATCTNTGNGTATATGGACAAATGTTTATAGANTTTACTTGGTCTGAAGTCCAATTAAAGAGTTGTTGATTGCTGCCAATGTATGTGTGCCATTTCTGCACTGTTAAGGTTATAATGCCATGCTTGTCTTAGTGCCATGTGGTTGATAGGCATCATAGATTGGTAGGACTTTGTATGCCTCCATCCTTTAGATGCTTGTATGGTGTCTTTGGTATCATGAAAGCCAGTCTTCAGGAACTGGNTATCCAGGTCAATTCCAGTACAGTGATATTTGTGCCCTGTGTCTGAAGTGCATAATATCTTCAGAAATAGGGATTGTGACCTTACACCAAAGTCCACACCAATAGGCTCTATGTTTTGAGAGTTTCTGGAGCAGCTCTGGGCAACACTCTAAAGATGATTTATCTGGTCTTGGGTTTTCTTTAGGTGGCCTTTGGCTCTTGGTGGACCATATATCATCAGCCCAGATGAACAATGTTCATTAAAGTTATATAATTATATTTATTATTGGGAATTTTTGGTAAATAGTTCGTAGTATAATTTTCTGTGGATTTTCAGACATTCATATTGCTATTTAACCCATCTCCCTCCTCCCATACTTACCTCCCTCTCTCAACTAAAGATTCCCTCTCCCTTTCCACTTGACCCATTAGATCACCTTTCTCCTGCTCTTATCCCTTCTATTGCCCTCCAATCTAATCTGATATTATCTAATCCAATCTAACCTAATCTAATCTAATCTAATCTAATCTAATCTAATCTAATCTAATCTAATGTAATCAATCTATGGCCTTTCTATTGCTGAGATAAAACATGAGGCCAGTACCAGGACATCCCAGATTGACAGAGTACAAAAATCTGGCTCTCAGAACACAATGCATGAAGGGGATGGGTAGCAGATTTGGGTGGGGAGACTCCTAATACACCTTCTTAAACTGTTTTTTTCTGGAATAGAGTGATGATGCCAACTATATGAATAAGCATCAAGGGTAACAATACAGTGATATCCACAATCAGGTTCACAACAACCAGCACATGAGTAAAGTAAAAAGCAGGAAAGTTAAAATTATACATTATTTAACAAATTATTTCACTACTGTCTGTTGTACAACATAACATTTCGGTGTTATATATATATATTTCTCTAGAATATATTTGGTCATATTCACTCTCTTCCCATTTCTCAGTTCTCCTTCCTAAATAGACACTTTTATTTTAGTAAATTTGTTTTCTAGATTCCACATATAAGAGAAAATGTTTTTCTTGTTTTCTAGGTCTGGATTATTTTACTTAACATGATGATTTTCTATATTTTCCCCATAAATGGCATTATTTCAATGTTATGTCTTAGTAATACACTGCTGTACACACACACATACACACAAACACACACACACACACTGACATACATACACACACACATACACACACACATACACACACACACGCACATACACATTAAGGTCAATCCACATGAGTCTGTTTAATGGGTATTTGGGATTAATTAAGATATAAATTGGGAAAACATGCTCATGGATACAGAACTGAGTAAACTGCTGAAGTTGTCCTCTGTTCTGCCAAGGAGCAAATACATCTGGCCACAAGGGGTGTCCAATCACACCAAGAAGAGAGTGTGACTCCACACTCTTTCCTTTTAAGAGGTCATGTACCCAGGCAAGAGGTCATGTATACAGGCAAGAAGTACAGCCTTTTTCAGGCTGTATAGCTCAAGGTCATGGGCNGAGCAAATACCACTATACTTCCCCTTTTTGTCTAAATAAGAAGTTTCTAAACCTAATACAAACTATATACAATAAGAATGATTATCAAGTATTGTCCAGAAGAAATAAAGGGTAATAATGTAAACAAAATGGAACTAAAACCAACNAGAATGACATTAAGTAAGAAACACAATAAATGTCCAGCACATAGGTAAATTAACAGAGATTACTCCAAAAGANGCCCTATCCCAAAAAAATCTGAATCTAGTACCTAATAAGCTCTTAGCTAAGATATGAGAAGATTGTAACTATAACTATTGAGTTTTCAATGCCATCAAAGTTCTGAGAAGGAAAATAGTATTACCTGAGTAAACAGAAAGTGCAAGCAAGCAGTTTTTGAGAGATGCAAGAAATGACAGAGAACGCTGGCTGCCTGGACAGTCATCCAATGTTTCTCTTCCGTGTTGGGGTATCTCCTTATGGCTTTAGGCCTAAAATATCTGACAGACAAATTCCAGAAGCATGAATTTTGAAAGACTGCCTTACCCTGTCTCAGCAAAATTCAGCAGTTGCTTTTCCTTGTGTCCTGCCATCTGGAATGGACAGCATGCTTACTGTCAGCAGCTGAGGCAAGAATGCTGTGGGATGGTCTTTCTGTACTCTATGAATACATATTGCTACCATTGGTTAATAAAGAAGCTGTCATAGTTTATGGCAAAACAGAATAGAGCCAGGTAGGAAATCCAAGCAAAGATACAGTCAGAAGGAAGGCAGAGTCAGAGGAGATGCTAAGCGCTGCCAGGGGNGTAAGATGTCATGGAACACAGGTAACAACAGGAAGGCATGTGGCAAAGCATAGATTAATAGAAATGATATGAATTAAATTTGTAAGAGCTAACTAATAATAAGCTTGAGACACAGGCCAAACAGTTTGTAATTAATATAAGCCTCTGTGTGTTTACTTGGGACTGGGCAGCTGTGGGACACAGGAAAACTTCCAGACACACACACCCACACACACATACAAACAGAATTTTAAAATGCATATATCCATTGATGTGTTTCAAGATTGATTTCATATCAAGTGATGACAAAATAAATATTTCATGGCATCCTAGATACAACCTGAGGAAAGGAAGAAAGTAAATTTTATTTATTCACTGGGTGATGGTGGCACACACCTTTAATTCCAGCACTGGGGAGGCAGAGGCAGGTNGGGAATTCTCCTGCCTCTGCCTCCTGTGTGCTGGTATGCCAGGTGTACTTCTCCATATCTGGTTTAATTTACTTTGTATCATAAAGAAAATAGTTCATTTAGTTTGTGTGAACAAGAATGTCTGAAAAGAAGCTGTCTGACTGTGGGGAAAAAAAAAACCAACTCCTGGAAGGAGTCTGTGTTCTGTGTCTGCAGAGAATGATGCACCAGTCGGAATTTCGGTACTGTGGAGGCTGGCATTCGATAGGTCCAGAGGCTACTTCCTTTATCTCGTGCTAGTTTCAGCCCTTGAATAGCCATTCCTTATCCCACTTATCCTTCCTTCCTTTGGCTTTTCAGAAGAGATGTGGTTTCTCTGTGTATCCCTGGCTGTCCTGGAATTCACTCTGTAGACCAGGCTGGCCTCAAACTCACAGAGATTCGCCTGCCTCTGTCTCCTGAGTGCTGGGATTAAAGGCGTGCACCACTACCTGGCTCTCACTATCTGAACTAACACCTCAGGATAATAAAAACCTCCTTATAGCTATTAGCTTAGCAGAACATTAGCTTCTGCCAACCCAAGAGCTGTAAGAATGTCATCAGATTGCATCTTGAGCCTATAAAATACCTTCCCCACATCTCAATGTATCTTCCTCTCTGGTGTACCCACAAATGTATTTCAAAATTGCCTTGATTTGTGACTTTCTTTGTTCTGTAAAACTGTAAAAACCCTGTGAAACTGCTTCCACATTTTGGGTAACCTAAATCTGTATTTCCAGGCCATGCTCAGAATAATGGCTCCAGAATAAACCTTCTCTTATTCCCTTTAGGATGAGAGCTGTGGTTTTTATGGTGACANTCATTTACAGCTGAGAGATAGTATGTGGTATTGCCCTCAGTCACAAAATGTAGGGAAACAGCAGAAAACCCAGTGTCCAGCATTGTAATGGGGTGTATTAGTTACNTGTCTGTTGCTGAGACAAAAGCAATGTGAGGAGGGTACTTTAGCTCACAGTTTGAGGGTAGAGTCTGTCATGGCTGAGCAGTCATGGCAGTCAGTCGGAGCTGAAAGTGGCTGATTACATTGCATCCACAGNCAGGAAGCAGAGCGCCTCTAGAGGTGGAGCTATATCCCCAGGTCTTGTTTTTTGCTTTTTGAAACAAGGGCTCACGTAGCTTCACTGGCTTCAAACTGTCAGTAGCTAAGCAAAGTCGGCACCTTTAAGGGCAGTCGCTGTGTTAATGACAGGGTGTCCTTTTATTTCCAGATAAAGCTTTATGGTGCAAACTGGGCATGTGCAGAAATGTACCCAACCCAAAGTGCTGCCCCCATAGGAACAAGTATGGCCCCTACACAATCCTCCCCTTTCTTTGGTTGGGAAGAACACTGCTTTAGAAAGGATTCTGTTCTCCTTGCCTGCAGCAGCTGACACTTCCTTATGCCCTCCCTTATGTTGGCTTTGCACTGGCCAAAATGAGAGTCCACTGAGATCCATTACAGTGACTGGCCTGTCACCACAAACAGAAGAAAAGCACTTGCGTCTTTCCTCAGTGTTGGGATTTATCAAATAACAATAAAGTTGTAAGATTGAACAGTTTTAATGATGGCAATTTGTATAAAGTCTGCCTACCTTGGCAGCAAGGCCATGGCAAATATAGGTTCTTTGTTCCAGTCCTTTTTGTTCATTTTTATTTATTTTAATTAATTAATTTATTTTTGAGACAGAGTCTCTCGATGTAACCCTGGCTGTTCTTGAACTAGCTATGTGGACCAGGCTGGCCTCAAATTCATAGAGATCTGTCTGCCTCTGCCTCCCGAGTGCTGGGATTAAAGATATGCACCCCAATACCTGGCTTTATTAAAATTTTAATTGCTAATATTAATTCATATCACACATCACATAGTAAATGTAGCTACATACCTCTATACATATACACTGGTTAAAGAAAGAAAGCTACTGAAGAGTCCAAGGGGTTTCACAGTGTGCTGAGAAAGTGGCTACACAGACAGACAACAACGGAGACCAGTGTCTGGAGGGAGTTACAGCAAAACATGCTGCTGGACTCAGGTTTGAGAATGAAGCTGCAGAATTCGGCTGTGAGATGAAGAGATCCAGAGCAAGAAATGGGTCAGGAGCAGGGAAGAACAGTGGTTCAGGTCCAGGTCCAGACAGGCAAGCAGGTGAATGGATCAGCATTGAAGTAGGTTATTGCCGGGGACCAGCCTCAGCAGTTTTCGTAGGTCTTGAAAGATAAGGGTTACCTGGAAGGCATAAGAAAAAACTCTCGGACACAGAGATTTGTGCAAGCTGACGAGTCTTGTCAGATCTGGAGAAGTGCGTCTTCTTTGCCTCCTTCTCCTTTCTCTTTTTTTCTTTCTTTTCTCTTTTCTCTTGTTCTGTTCTATTCTTGTTCTCTCATTCTGTTCTCTTCTGTTCTCTCTATTCTATTCTATTCTATTCTATTCTATTCTATTCTATTCTATTCTATTCTCTTTTTCTTCTCTTCTCCTTTCTTCTACTTCTACTTCTATTCTCCTCTATCCTATTCTGTTTTCTACTCTATTTTACTACCACTACTACTATTCTGTACTACTACTGTCTACTATTACTAGTCTGTACTACTACTACCTATTACTATTACTAGTCTGTACTACTACTACTACCTATTACTATTACTAGTCTGTACTACTACGACTACTACTACTACTACTACTGCCCCAGATCTGACTCAACCCCAGTCTTTTATTAATATTACAAGGAAAAAGGGGATGAGATAATTCAACAGGTGATTGGGTTTTTCACAATAGTTTCCACGGTTCTTGTAAAAATCAACAAAATGTAGCCTGTGCCCCTTGATTATACATAGAAGTCTCCAGGCAGGTAACCAAAGCAGAAAGCCAGAAGCTCTGATTGTACACAAAAATTTCCAGGCAAGTAACCAAAGCCAAAAGTCAAAGCGCAACACTTATTCTTTCACAGGTTAATAATTATTAGTACATCTGAGGTTCTCACCCCAGAGGCCATCTACTTGCTGTTTCTCAGGAAGCTCAGCAATACAAACAATGGGTTAAGGTAACAGACAGCTAGCTTCCCCTAGCAACATCCTTGTTGCAATTTCTTTAACGCTTCTTCTGCAAATTTAAGACAAAAATCTATCTTTTGTAGTCTTAAGACACTATATTGGCTCTGCCAAGTCCTGTATCTTCTCAGCTCCAGAAAGACATTCCCATGGAGCTGTAGGCTGGTGTGTTAACCATTGTTTAAATGTCATCTCTGCAACTCTCAGTGCTTTAACTCTTAAAGGCTGCTCATCAATTAGGTTTCTTCCCAAGACTTATTTAACAGCCCTAATGCCAGCAAAGGTCTCAATCTCTGTATAATTTCTTAACATATTAGCTTTCTCAATGTCTAATTTCAAAGAAACCACCACAGGAGAAGGAACAAGAAACATAAAGAATAGATAGAGCAAGAAGATTATAAGAACAAGTAACAGCTGAGTGGATGAGAACACCACATGCACATGTGCCAAAAGTTTGCCCTCGGGACACAATGGGGATCTCTCCCAGGTCCTCGTACAGGAAACTCAGCAGGAAGTCCAGTGGGGTATGCCCAGAGGGATCTTTGTCCTCGATCTTGGGTTCCTCCTTTCTGGACTCCTGGGGCAACAAGTCAGGCATGTTGTTTGCCATCTCCGGCAGGTTATATCAATACTGAGGGACAGAGCACAATAGGGGAGTCCTCAGTGCTTGTCACATATAGCAACTATCAGATGATAAGTTGGTGTGTAGTCATGCCATTACAGTGTTTTTTATTTTTTGTTTGTTTGTTTGTTTGTTTGTTTTTGGTTTTTCAAGACAGGGTCTGTTGGTGTAGCCCAGACTGTCCTAGAACTTGTCTGTAGACCAGGCTGGCCTGGAACTCACAGAGATCCAACTGCCTCTGTGGTTTTGCTTTTAAAGGGTTTTGTTGTTTTGAACTACCAGGAATTGAACCCAAGTTCTCACACATGCTAGGTAAGCATTCTACCACTAAACTATACTTCACCTCCTGACATTGCAGTTAGGGGACATCACTTTGTGCAGTCCAGGTGAGGGAGTCTTTCCTCAGCCTGGAGTGTCTGGGAAGATCTCAGGCCTGGATGCCCTGACAGGATTTCAGTGCACCTATGTTGTAGTGCTCTCTGCAAACACCACAGCTAGCACAGCAACAATGTGATGCTGTTTCAAACTTCAAGTCCGATGCCAAGTGGTTTATTGTAGGCATATTTAAGCACAGCACAGTTTGGTGAAAAGTTTCCTGGTGATAATTAACTCAACCCTGTGTGACAACAAAGCTGAAGACACAACTACATCAAAACTCTTTGTAAAGTACAAAGGACATCTTCCATAAAGATAAGTTCTATGTATTATCTGAGACAACAAATTGGAGACAAGGGTTTGGGGGACGATCTGGTGTGGTCTCATAGATAGCCCAAAGGTCACCAGGCTATTAACCACATCTGTTCCTAGCCTTCTGGACAGAAAACAGGTTATACATCTCTCCCTTTGAAGAGACAGCCTGGTGTATTTAACATTCCTGGTTCTCCTAGTGCTTCTCTGTGAGCACAAGAACCAACCTCCTTGCCTGCTATACCATGTGTCCCCCACAGTTTCGAGTCTCCCCAATACACCTAAGGATGTGTGCTTTCTATTTCCAGGAGCAAATCATTTATATCTGTGCTGGATAGATGGTGTGACAGAGGCAGTTTCTAGTTGTAAAATGGAGTCTACTGGGGCAGTGCACAGCCTGAAGTACCACTGTTTTTATACATTAGAGTAGAGTGTGCCCTTATCTCAACACTGAGGATGACTTGAACTGACTCTGAAAGAAAAAAAGAAATAAAAGGAGACATGACTGCTCTTAGGTATGGTGGAGAAGGAGGTTGATTGTAGATAAAAGGGAGAGCATAGCCAGAGGCAGAGACATCTGGGAGAGTCCAGAGTGGACAGGACCCTGAGCTGGGCCATAGAGGAGAGGAAGGAAGAGAGAGGAGAGAGTCTGGAGACCATGAGGCCAAGAGGCCAGGAGGTAAAGGGTGAAAAGGACCGGTGTAGCCAAAATGGCAGGATTATATAGGGAAGAACCGCTGTGGTAAGGGCAGCCAGGCCCTGGGCTGGAGCTTTCAGGGTAGGGAGCAGAGTATACCAGCCATACCCTCTAACAGGCAGGGACTGAGGGATGCTGGGAGAACCTGGTGGCCAGGGCTGCTTTGATTTGTTAAATAGGCACCTCAGTTAGCCTGGAGGTTGGATCTGTTAGGTCCCAAATCTGTTAGGTCCAAGGTTTGAGACCTAACAGATCCTNTTTCCCCATGGANGTCATATGAAGACGCTGGGTTCCCTGAAGCTGAGCTACAACTGGTTGTGGGCAGCCCTGTTAGGTACTGGGAACCAAAGGGTCCTCTGGAAAAGCAGCCAGTTCACTTAAGAGCAGTCATCTCTCCAGGCCCCTTTACTTGACTTCCTGACAGTCCATCTCCTTTGTTCTGTAGGAATTCACTATGTAGACCGGGCTGGCCTTGAACCCACAGAGATCTGCCTGCCTCTGCCTCCTGTCTCTTTGGATTAAAGGCCTGTGCCAGCATGCCCCACAACCATAATTATTTCTTATGGAGATTTAAAATCTTTTTGTTCTATGTTCTGATGTAAATCTTTGTGTAAAGTTATTAAATTTCACCTGTTTGGCTATACACATACTTCCCCATGGCTGCTGTCTCCCGTGCCAGCCTCATTCTTGCTTCCTGGTGGGCCACACTGATCCGTTTACCTGTCCAGAGTTGAGGAGGTCCAGGCGTACACGGGGAAGAGGGCAGTTTTTGTGGAGTTTCTAAGAACAGAATGAGAACGCTGCAAAAAAAGAATTCATTCACACGCCTTTGAGCGCTCAGTCTAGATCACAGTGACTTGGCATAATCTGAGACAGTTCTTTGCTAGCTGGATCCTGCCCTTTGCATGCAAAAGCGACTTCCCAGGGCGGAGCAAAGAATAATCCACACAGGCTGGATATGCAGGCAGGTCCAACAAAGCTCGGGTAATTTCTGTTGGAAATTTCCATTTTGTACCTAGGAGGTCTCCGGCAAGGGCAGTGGAATTTACCCATATGTACCCATATCCTCAAATCCCCTCTCACTCCTTGGCTCCCAGGGAACATTTTTGACTTCCATGTGCAGGAGTCCTATTTCAACCCTAAACTGCTTCTCCCTTCCGGTAACTTGGTATCCTCGGGCCAGCGCCTCTGGGGTTGGGAATCCAGCCCCGCCTTCGCTAGCTGTCCTACGCAGTGGGCCGGGCCAGGAAGGCAGGGTATAAAGCCTCGAAGTGCTCAACCAGCACAGCTTACACACTCCTAGGCTGCACCCCCAACGGATTTCTCTGTAACGCTTCAGGGTCGTCCTGGCAACCAGTTGCTCAGCCAATCAGCGTCTGGGACTACGATCGGCCCTCAACATCTGGACCCATGGCGGGTGAGTGCAGCTCCAACTCCAGCCAAATTCATCCCAAGGAGGATGCAGGGCTTGCTGAGTTTTGTTCCTTGCCTCAAAGAGGAAAAGTGAAGTGACTGGGGTCCTGGATGAGCCTTGACTAGTCTCAGGAAGGGGAGCTTCTGTTCCTAGCCAGAGACACAGATTATTCTGCAGCCCAGCCTCACCAGAGGGCAGCTAGAGCACTGCCTCTTCAACATCCCTCCCCTGACAGAGCTGGCCACTCTAGGCGCCTTATTTGGCCTATTTAGAGACAGGGACTCATGTATCCCAGGATGGCCTTAAAACCGCTGCGTAGCGAAGAACGACCTTGAACTTAACTTAGGGTTCTCTTGTGTCCACTGCCTGAGTGTCAGGATTGTAGGTGTGCATTGCCACGCCTGGGTTATGTGGCACTGGGAATTGAATTGAAACCAGGAATTGGTGCATACTAGGCGAGAACTCTACCACCTGAGCTCTGTGCACATCCCTAGCCTAGGCCAGAGAGTATTTAAGCATTGGGAATAAGTTGCTAACATTTAAAAATGCAGAGGCAATTCATAGGGACTGTTGCTGGGCTTGGCACACACTTGTAATTCCAGCACATGGGTGGCAGAAGAAGACAGATCTCTTTAAGTTCGAGGCCAGCCTGGTCTACACAGTGAGTTCCAGGTCAGCCAGAGCTACACAGTAGGAGAGAGGCTCTGTCTCACAAAACAAACAAACGAAAAAAGGATTGTCAAGTGCTGGAAGAAAACAGGAAGAGGTGGAGATGGGGGATGGGCTGGAGCAGGGAAGCAGTGTAACAGAACTGGACCCAACTCCAGCCTTCCTGGCCCTGGGGAGTTTGCACTGGGACCCTGGAGGGGGAAATCTGATTTGCTATTTGCTCTATTTTCGTGACAGTCTCCCCTCTTTGCTATCATCCTAGGGGTAAGTATGGGGAGGGGGTCCTTGGAGGTACCACCACACTTGTCTAGTACCTAACCAGCGCCTACTGTTTTCTTGACCAACTGGTCTCCAGAGCCAAGCGCTTCCCCACAGGCGCTGCTCAGCACTAAGGTGTCTGCAGCATTTCCTCAGTTGGGGCAGGAGTCTACCTTTTTAGTTCCTTCCCCTCTAAAACTACTGCAGCCTCCACAAATACACTCCGGGACTTCCTTGCTGAAAGGATGTGGGTAACAGGTGGGTGCTGCGGTTGGTACAGCCCCATCGCATGTTCTAGGAGACTGGCTGNGAGTGTCCACTAAGCTCNACCATGAGCTGCAGGGAGAGACAGCAGGGGAGAGTTTTCAACAGCTGGNAAGACTATGTCTGCTGTTTTCCCTTTGTGTTCCATTATCCATGAGGGATGAATGTTCCAGGAGCCCTCCACTGGAACCGCACACAGCACAGAGCCCGTGCGTGTTATGTTATCTTAGACCCCGTGCCTGTGGTTCACTTCAGTGTTCATTTAGTCATTCACCCATCTGTTCAGTTTGGCCAGACTAGATTCTAACTCAGTTTGGTCCAGNCTGNCCTTGAATTCCTGATGCTCCTGTCTTTCTCCCCAGTGCTGGGATAGCAGGTGTGTGCCACCATGTGTGGCTAAATTTAATTTGTAAATTAGAGTAGGAAATTAACAGAAAATTGATGACAACAGCAGACTGTAATACAGGCATCCTCGTGTCCAAGGGTGACACCAAAGATAATGAGCTGACCCTCCTACATCAATCACTAATCAAGAAAATGGCCCCACCCTGCCACTAGCCACAGGCCAGTCTGATGNAGGCAATTCCAATTGGCCCCTTGTCCACTTGAGAAATGGACNCATCACTATTAAACCATCCCCTTTTTATTTCATGTCCCCNCGATTTCATGTTANCATCACAGTGTACACAGCCCACCNTTTAAAAGCCATACTCCATATTTTCAATATTTTACAAGTTCAAAGTTCTCTTAAACTATCCAAAGTCTTTTAACTGCAGGGTCCTGTAAAGTCAAAAGCCAGTTAAATACTTCTTATTCTGAGAGGAAGGCATCAGGGCACAGTTACAATTAGAACAAAGCAAAAACAACCTCCAACCGTGTGAACAGTTTCGTGTCTGAAATCTGGGACTCAGGAGAGTCTGGTAGTCCTGCCTCTCAGCTGTGCCACCTGCAGCTCATGCAGCTGGTCTCCTGCCTCCAGGCCAGCGCCACTC
>LZPO01117625.1:5276-16140 GCA_001675575.1 Neotoma lepida
CCATTCACTCCTCAGACAAGGTAAGGCCTCCCATGGGGAGTCAGCAGAACCTAGTACATTCAGCTGAGGCAGATTCAAGCCCCTCCTCCTGAACCAAGGCTGTGTAAGGTGTCCCACCATAGGTAGTGGGCTTCAGAAAGGCAGCTCATGCACCACGGATAGATCCTGGATCCTGATCCTACTGCTGGGAGGCCCCATAGACAGATCAAGCTACACAACTATCTCACTTATNCATCAGACCTACTAGAGTCCCATGGAGGCTCCACAGATTTTNGTCTAAAGTTCATGAGCTCCCACTAGTTTGGTTTGGTTGTCTCTGTAGGTTTCCCCATCATGATCTTGATGCACCTTGCTCAAAGAATCCTTCTTTTTCTTTGACTGAACTCCAGGAGCTTGGCCTGGTGCTTGGCTGTGGATGTCTGCAACTGCTTCCATCAGTTACTGAATGAAGGCTCTCCAGTTTAGTCATGGAAATCTCATGTATTTCCCATTCCCAGGGTGATCTTCCTTGTTAGCTAGCTTCTCTGGACCTGTAGGTTGTAGTCTGGTTATCCTTTGCTTTATATCTACTATACACTTATGAGTGAGTACATATCATGTTTGTCCTTCTGAGTCTGTGTTACATCACTCAGGATATTTTCTAGTTCTACCCATTTGCCTGCAAATNTCATGATATTGTTTTTTTTTCTGCTGAATGATACTCCATTGTGCATATGTACCACATTTTCTTTATCCATTCTTTGGTTGAGTGGCATCCAGGTTGTTTCCAGATTCTGGTTATTATGAATAATGCTGCTATGAACATAGTTGAGGATGTGTCCTTGTGGTATGATTGAGCACCCNTTGNGTATATGCCCAAGAGTGGTATAGCTGGGTCTTGAGGTAGATTGATTCCCAATTTTCTGAAAAACCTCCATACTGATTTCCAAAGTGGCTGTACATGTTCCACCAGCAGTGGAGGAGTGTTCCCCTTCTCCACATTCTCTCCAACATAAGCTGTCATCAGTGTTTTGGATCTTAGCCATTCTGACAGGTTTAAGATGATATCNCAGAGTCATTTTGATTTGCATTTCCCTGATGACTAAGGATGGTGAACAATTCCTCAAATGTCTCTCAGCCATTTGAGATTCTTCCATTGAGAATTCTCTGTTTAGCTCTGTGGCCCATTTTCTAATTGGATTGTTAGCTATTTTGATGTCTAGTTTCTTGAATTTTTTATATATTTTAGAGATCCGCCCTCTGTCAGGTGTGGTGTTGATGAGGATCTTTGCCCATTCTGTAGGCAGTTGTTTTGTCTTATGTACTGTGTCCTTTGCCTTACATAAGCTTCTCAGTTTCAGGAGGTCCCATTTATTAATTGTTGCTCTCAGTGTCTATGCTACTGGTGTTATATTTAGGAAGTGGTCTCCTGTGCCAATGCATTCAAGGCTACTTCCTTCATTCTCTTCTATCAGGTTCAGTGTAACTGGATTTATGTTGAAGTCTTTGATCCACTTGGACTTGAGTTTTGTGCATGGTGATAGATATGGATTCTGTTTTCATATCCATTCTGTTAGCCTGTGTCTTTTTATAGGTGANTTGAGTCCATTGATATTAAGGGATATTAAAGACCAATGATTATTAATTCTTGTTATCTTTTGGTGGTAGTATGGTGTGTATTTCCCTTCTTCGGGATTTGCTGCTGTGGGATTTTCTATTGCCTATGTTTTCATGGGTGGATCTAACTTCCTTAGGTTGGAGTTTTCCTTCTAGTGTTTTCGGGAAGGCTGGATTTGTAGATAGGTACTGTTTAAATCTGGTTTTGTCTTGGAATGTCTTGTACACTCTGTCTAAGGTGATTGAAAGTTTTGTTGGGTATAGTAATCTGGGCTGGCATCTATGGTCTCTTATTGTTTGCATTATGTCTGTCCATGACCTACTGGCTTTCAGAGTCTCCATTGAGAAGTCTGGTGTTTTTCTGATGGGTCTGCCTTTATAAGTCACGTGGTCTTTTCCTTTGCTGTTCTTAATATTCTTCCTTTATTCTGTATGTTTAGTGGTTTGATTATTATGTGGCAAGGGGGCTTTTTTCAAGGGGTCTACTCTATTTGGTATTCTATAAGTTTCTTGTATCTTCACAGGTATTTCCTTCTTTAAGTTGGGAAAGTTTTCTTCTGTGATTTTGTCAAATATATTTTCTGTGTCTTTGAGTTAGTATTCATCTCCTTCTATCCCTATTATTCTTAGTTTTGGCCTTTTTATGGTGTCCCAGATTTCCTGGATGTTTTGTGTTATGACTTTTTTGGCTTTAGTATTTTCTTTGATTTACGAATCTANTTCCTCTATTGTATCCTCCACGCCAGAGATTCTCTCTTCAATCTCTTGTATTCCATTNGTTATGTTTCTATTTCAATTTTCAGCTCTTGAACTGTTTCCTTCACCTTTTTAATTGCTTTGTATTAGTTTTGTTGGCTTTCTTTAAGAGATTTATTGATTTCTTCCAATTTTTGTTTGTCTTTTCTTCAATTTTTTTTTTTTGGTGACAGGGTTTCACTGTGTAGCTTTGGTGCCTTTCCTGAAACTCACTTGGTAGCCCAGGCTGGCCTCGAACTCACAATGATCCACCTGCCGAGTGCTGGGATTAAAGGTGTGCACCACCGCCCAGCTTTCTTCAATTTCTTTAAGAGAATTTTTCATTTCCTCTTTGAAGGCCTCTATCATCTTCATAAAGTTATTTTTAAGATCACTTTCTTCTGCTTCTTCTATGTTATGATGTTCAGTTATAGAACCACTAGGTTCTGATGGTGCCATATTGCTCTTTACGTTGTTGTATATACTTTTGCATTGGCATCTACCCATATTTTCCTCCAACAGGTGCAAGAGGTATCTGTGTCTGAGAGATCTGCTCCTGGTCCAATCTGTGCTTGCTGTGTCTGTGACTCAGGTGGCCACTCTTGGTCCAACTGTAGGTCTTGGTCTAATCAGAGCTGGCAGATTCTGTGTCTCAGGAAGCTTCTGAGATTGCAGGGGGATGTATGGGTTGGCACAGGGAATGGGTCTTGTAGATTACACCGTCAGATGGGGACTATTGGTGGGGAAGCCTGCCCACAGAAGTCTTCCCTGCTGACCTGCAACTGGACAGTGATGGGTGCGGGTGGGGGAGCACAGNTTGTGCCCCAGAGCCTAGGTCCTAGAGGCAGGACTCTCCTGGTGGGAGAAGAATCACTCACCTCTTNGTCCAATCAGAGCTGGTGAATTCTGTGTCTCAGAAGCTGCTGAGGTTGCAGAAGGATGAGTGGGTTTGGGNTAGGGAGTAGNTCTTGAAGATTTCTGGGTCAGATGGGCATATTGTTGGGGAAGCCTGCCCACACGAGTCTTCCCTGCTGGCTGGTAACTGGGGCAGCTATGACTGGGGGTTCTGGGGCATGGGCTGTAATTACTTTTTACCTCATTTCAGCTTCACAAGTCCCCTGATCTAACTTAATTGCCAATATTGTTCCTTTTAATTCTTGCACTTAATTCCACTTCCTATTATACAATGTCAGGTTGGCTTTATGCAAAATTTTATTTTAAAATCCAGGCCAGGTTTTCAAAGAAATTATAAACTCAAAAGTATAGGTAAATTGTTAAACACTTAATGGGAATAAAGGAACATGGAAAAAATTTTAAAATCTCTCATTCTAAAATGATGATACTTTGTTAAATACCAGGAATTCTCTAAAACNGGAATATAAATTATATATTTGATTTAAACATGCATTGTGTTTAAATTACAAGTTGCTGATGAATGGTTTGTCTTTGGCTGTTAATTCTTATTTCAAATAAGTAATTGGAACTTCAACTTCACTTTTTCTANGTAGACACATCTTCTTTTAAAAGAAACAAAAAACCTCTCCTCTGACCCATTAGAGATTTTTTAGGGATTTGACCAAGCAGAGTTATTATTGCTGTGTCACTACAAATTTGATTAATTGCCTTCTGTAATCACCAAATTCTGCTGCAAGTCCAATTGTTTCTGACAGTATTTTCTTCACTAGCCCATTGCATAAATAGGACACTAATGATAAGTAATGAAACTTCATTTTGCCATAGAGAACAAATGAACAAATGCTGTCATAAGAATACATCCTTGTTTGAATATGTGAAAAATGAACAGTGAGCCAGCTCACTTCCCAATTTGTTAGAAAAAAATGTAGAAACAAGTTATTTAAGTAGTTCATTAACTTCATTCTTTCATGAAACTATAGAAGCACATAATGCCTAACTTTGGTTTAACTCCATGCAGTCATAAGGTGAATCAACTCAGAGAAACAAGACACTAATTACCATTTTATTGATGATGCCTGAAAGGGTAGAAGTTCCCATTACTTACTGTATTTATTTTGAAGAAATGATGAGAGTTTGAGAATTAGTTTGAAATCTGTCCTGGTCCGTTAAAATTAAGCTCAAAATTAGTGAGATTAATTGTTCTTCACTAGAGTTTCATCCAAATACGTACTCAGTAAGTGTTTGTTGAAGGAAAGAATGTGTACCTATACATGAGGTGATAAGATTAATCCACTGAGAAGAAAATGATGGGTTGGGATCTATTTGTGAAAGAGTTGGCATACTTTTAGAAAGCCTAGTTGTCTGAGTAGAAATGAAGATTTCATTAGAAGCAATCTAATAAGTAGAGGACTTGCAGAAGTTTGTGTGTGTAGGAAAAAATGANTATCCTAGACCTTGGAATACACAAGTTCTACCAACACTCTTAGAAACAATATAAGACTTTCCTATTGCAGTGTGGAACACACAAATGAGTTGGTGAAATACTTCCTTGCATTTATCCACTCTGAAATTAGGTGCTATTACAGATGAATCATTAGAATTTGCAGAGGAATTTGTGAGGACAATTGGAAAAACTTGGTCACATTATGCAAGAATGGTAGCCAAAATAAAGTACAAAAATAAAAATATGTAAGNTATTGAAATAGTAAAGAAAATGCATAATAGAAGATGAATAAGGATTATATCTCAANTAAGCTTTTAAATAGTGAATTTTAGTACATTAATAAATAACAAGTCACAATCAAAGTTTAAATGAATTTAAAATTAATATTTAATAGATTACAAACAAACTATATTACAAGTAATCCACACTAACTAATAGTTACATAATGTTGAATTTTTAATATTTTTTTAATTTGGGAATTATATATCAAAAAAGTATATGGGCTAATGGGCTATTGACTAAAATAAAAACTGATAAATATTTGAACACCCTTTACCATACTTCATTTTTCTATTTTTATTATCATGATAATAAAATGGCTTGATAGAACAGAAAATTACATATCTGAAGTAGATAAAAATTTGTAACAGATATAATTTCTTAACTTTCATGCTACCAAATGTTGATACTGATACAAAGTCTTGTTCATCTGTTTAGGAAAGACTGGCAACCAATCTTCAATATAAGAGTGAATGTTTCAGGGAATATAAGGAAGTTACAAAAGCTTACTATAGATACTTTCTTTTTAAAGCGCTCTCTCTCTCTCTCTCTCTCTCTCTCTCTCTCTCTCATGTATGTATGAAGGGTAAGCCAGAAGATCTGCAGAAAAAGGCCTTTGACATCTTCTGATATGAGGACTGGGATCCCATCTCCAGTCTTCATGAAAGCAGCAAGTGCTCTTGACCTCGGAGCCATCTCTCCCATCCCTACAATTCCTTTCAAATGAGATTAAAGTGAATACCTAAACAGGTACTAATTCATAAAATGGATATTGAGTATTTTTTTGTGAACAAGATTTTTTAGATGCTAGTTATTTGACATGGCAAGACTTATCTAAAATCAACACAGGAAGAGAGAAAGATCTAAAATGAGAAATTAGAAATTCACATTTTCTGTCTCTCTGTATTTTCAATATATTTTNGAGCATAAGATCTAGAATAGANGCTCTGTAAATATTTTTTAATTGAATGAACTAATTATGGACACATTTATAGCTATTCTGACATATCCCTTTGGGCATACAGTTTTCATCTCTCAACCTCAATTGACCTAAGTTCAATTACAANTGATTACAAAGTTAGTAGGCATTGNTTTGTGAGGGAGATGAGATAAATTGTATGTATTCTGGATACTAAAAATCAGGATTTTATTTCATTCCTTATGGAGTAATTCTCTNTTTAGACATCAATGCATGGTATACTCACTGGTGAGTTACTTTTATTTCTATCTGTAGCATCTCTAAAAGAAAAGGTATAAATGACTGAAATCAGGGTACCATAGAGAGGTTATTTACAGAAGAATTAACTTAAAGGTATCAGTGGAATAAACTAAGATCTAAGATTAATAGTGTCAGAATTGCTGGCCAGCTTGTGTCAGTGAGAATAAAGTACAGAAACAGTTGCATATGGCATGACCTCCAGTTTTGTGGTTTTAGGTGATTCTTATGTACTCGAACACCCATGTCTCTGACTCTGCAACTCTAACTCTGCTCTTTTTCTTGTGTTTCTTTGTTTGCTTGTTTGTTTCATCCTATCCTGATTTTACTTTGTATTTGTTTCATCTTATTTNATTTTATTATTATTACTTATGTGCTTTTTTGTTTTTAAAGAGTGACAGAAAGAGTGTGGATTTCAATGGGAGGGAATGTAGGGGNGACTTTCAGAGGAGCTGNGAGATAACATAATGTCATAAGAACATATTGTATAAAAACCATCTATATTCAATTAAAAAATAAAGAAGAGTAAAGCTCTGTAGACAGGGCCACCTTGAAAGCAGCTGTAATCTTGAGAGCAGCTGTGACCTTTACTACTATAACAAAATCAACAGGAAAGGAGTGCAAAATCATCTGAGAAAATTCTCATGTCTTTTCCCCAACTGCCTGCATTTCCTGTTTCCCTGAACACAACTGGAAACCAGANCATCAGCGAGATTTGTAATATACTTCACACAAATCATCCTTCCAAACCACTAAACAATATAGAGAACAATAGAGAATTTTCCATACAAAATCCTTACAGATGTATCAAATACTGTGTCAGACATCAACACTCTAATACTAATTTTTTTGATCTTAAGCTACCATAACTGAGCAAACAGGATTAAAATTCTTCTATAATAGATGATTTAATTTTTTTATATAATTTGATATAATAGATGAGTCACAAGTTAACAAAGAATTGATTAATAATATAAGATAGCACTATAATTTACTAAATTACTATACTGTGTAATCTGAAAACTGTAAGGGTTTGAAACATTATGACAGTTATGTTTAAATAGAATTAAAANAATACTTTGTTTTGCAGATATTTATGTTTTGTTGATGTATATGANAAACCAACCTAAGAGAAACTGAATTTAAAATGAATGGTTACAAAAGTGGTGTGATTATGGAAGGATTGGTGTGTCAAAATTCCCATGTAAAAGAAAATTCTTCTTGCTTTTGAGAAAAAGAGGAGTAATCATTATATATTATTTTTTGACCTCTTTAGTTCTTTTTGAAATCATTGACCACAGTGATAATATTTAATCTAATTCCATNGCACATTTAAATTCATATAATAAATTTTATTAAACACAATATTTAAGGTGAGTTTCTTAATGTGGAATATAGGAGGTTATGATTCATAAAATCATTTCTCTATTCTACTTTCTTTAGTAAAAATAGATATTTATTTATTTATTTTTATTAAGAGATTTTCTATTCATTTTACATACCAACTATAGATTCCCCTCTCCTCCTACCCTTCAACCTTTCCTCCCAACCCACAACCCATTCTCACCTCCTCCAAGGCAAGGTCTCCCATAGGGAGTCAGCAGAGCCTGGTACATTCAGTTNAGGCAGGTCNAAGCCCCTCCTCTCTGCACCAAGTCTGCACAAAGTGTCCTACCATAGGCACTGGGCTTCAAAAAGCCTGCTTATGCACCAGGGATGGGTCCTGATCCCATTGCCTGCCTGGGGGGCCCCTAAACAGTTCAAGCTAGACAATTGTCTCTCCTATTCAGAGAGCCTAGTCCAGTACCATGGGGGCTCCTCAGCTATTAGTCCATAGATCATACGTTTTCACTAGTTTGGCTGGCCATCTCTATACATTTTCCTGGCCNNCCAGCNCCTATTGGACTAAGAGGTGAGTCTTTGTCCTCATAGCTGAACACCCCAGCCTCTTGGCTTTGGGCCCAGGGGCACAACCCTGCGCCCTTACACCACCACCCATTTCAGTCCCAGTTTCAGGCCAGCAGGCAGGTCTCCTGCAGACAGCTCAGGCTACCATCATCCCCCACCAGTTCCTGTAACCCTCTAACTCCTCCTCCCCCAAACCCCACCCTCCCTCAGAGACTGAAACTGCTCCCTGAGACAGAGCCTGCCAGAGCCAATTGGACTAAAGGCTGCTCCCTGAGACACAGAGTCCATCAGCACCAATTGGACCAAGAGCCCTAAATAGACCAAGAGCTNGCATTGGACCAAGAGTATCCATCAGACCAAGAGAGGCTCCTGCAGACACAGACACTGCTTGCATCAAGTGGAGGAAGAGATGGATAGGTACCAGTACAAAAATACAGTCAACAACATAAAGATGAATATGTCCCTATCAGAACCTAGTGGTTCTACGTCAGCAAGACCTGAACATCCCAACACAGAAGAAACAGAAGNAATTGACCTTAAAAAGGACTTTAAGAAGATGACAGAGGCCCTTAAAGAGGAAATGAAAACTTCTCTTAAAGAGGAAATAAAAAATTCTCTTAAAGAAATAGAAGAAAAGACAAACAAAATTTGGAAGAAATCAAAGAAAAACAAGAAAAAGCAATTAAACAGGTGAAAGAAACAGTTCAAGATTTTAAAACTGAAATCGAGACAATAAAGATGACACAAACTGATGGAATGCTGGAAATGGAAAATCTGAGTAAATGAGCAGGAACTATAGATGCAAGCATAAGAAACAGAATACAAGAGATGGAAGAGAGAATCTCTGGTGTTAAAGATATGATAGAGGAAATAGATTTGTCAAAGAAAACACTAAAGCCAAAAATGTCATAGCACAAAATGTTCATGAAATTTGGGACACCATGAAAAGATCAAACCTAAGAATAATTGGGATATAAGAAGGAGAAGAATACCAACTCAAAGGCACAGAAAATATACTCAACAAAATCATAGAAGAAAACTTTCCCAACCTAAAGAAGGAAATGCCTATGAAGATACAAGAAGCTTACAGAACACCAAACAGACTGGATCCAAATAAAGTCCCCTTGCCACATAATAATCAAACCACTAAACACACAGAATAAAGAAAAAAATATTAAGAGCTGCAAAGGAAAAAGGCCAAGTAACATATAAAGGCAGACCCATCAGAATAACACCTGACTTCTCAANGGAGACTATGAAAGCTANAAGGTCCTGGACAGATGTTATGCAGAAACTAAGAGACCATGGATGTCAACCCAGACTTTTATATCCAGCAAAACTCTCAATCACCATGGACAGAGTAAACAAAATATTTCATGATAAAATCAGATTTAAAAAAAATACCTATCTAAAAATCCAGTCCTACAGAAAGCAGTAGAAGGAAAAATCCAACCCAAGGAGGTNAGATACACCCTTGAAAACACAGGCAATAGATAATCCCACACCAACAAACACCAAAGAAGAGAAATACACAACACTACCACCAAAAATTAACAAGAATTAACAATCACTGGTCATTAAGATCCATTAATATCAATGGTCTCAATTTGCCTATAAAAAGACACAGGCTAACAGAATGGATTAAAAAACAGGATCCATCCTTCTGCCGTATATAATAAACACACCTCAACTTCAAAGACAGACACTACCTCAGAGTAAAAGTCTGGGAAAAGACTTTCCAATCACATGGACTTAAGAAGCAAGCTGGTGTAGCTATCCTAATATCTAATAAAATAGACTTCAAATTAAAATCAATCAAAAGAGATTGGGAAGGACATTACACATTTATCACAGGGAAAATCCACCAAGATGAAGTCTGAATTCTGAACATTTATGCCCCAAATACAAGGGTACCCACATTTGTAAAAGAAACATTACTAAAGCTTAAATCTCGCATCAAACTCCCATTCTAGTAGTGGGAGATTTCAATACCCCACACTCACCACTGGATAGACCTGCCAGACTAAAACTTAAATGAGAAATAAGGGACCTAACAAAAGTTATGACTCAATTGGACTTAATAGATACCTACAGAACATTCCATCCTAATACAAAAGAATATACCTTCTTCTCAGCACCCCATGGAACCTTCTCTAAAATTGACCACATGCTCAGTCACAAAGCAAATCTCAACAGATAAAAAAAATTGGAATAACCTCCTGTATTTTATCGGACCACCATGGTTTAAAGTTAGATTTTAATAACAACAAAAATTACAGAAATCCTACAATCTCGTGGAAACTGAATAATGCCCAAATGAATCATCAATACATCAAANAAGAAATAAAGAAAGAAATTAAAGATTTCCTAGGATTCAGTGAAAATGGAAGTTCAACATACCCAAACTTATGGGACACTATGAAAGCATTGCTAAGAGGAAAATTCATATCACTAAATGCCCACATAAAGAAGATGGAGAAAACTCACACTAATACAGGCCATTTACAGCAAGCCCTCAACCAACATCAAATTAAATGGAGAGAAACTAAAAGTGATTCCACTAAAATCAGGAACAAGACAAGGCTGTCCACTCTCATAATATTTATTCAACATAGTACTTGAAGTTCTAGCTAGAGCAATGAGACAACAAAAGGAGATTAAAGGGATAGAAATTGGAAAGGAAAAAGTCCAACTTTTACTATTTTCAGACTATATGATAGTATACATTAATGACCTCAAAAATTCTACCAGGGAACTCCTACAGCTGATAA
>LZPO01117625.1:24724-34963 GCA_001675575.1 Neotoma lepida
TGGCGGGGTGGGAGGAGGGAGGAGAGGGGGATCTGAGGTTGGTATGTAAAAGGAGTGGAAGATCTTTTTAATAATAATAAAAAAGAAAGAAAAAAAAGAAAACAGAGAAACTATTTAGTCAATGAACATTATATTTAAATGTTTTGTACAGACATTTGAAGGGAATACAGTCTCTCTTTTCCTTTCTAAGAATAGTCATTGTTAGTATGATTTACAGTTTGCAATTTGTCACAAACAGCGTCACTAATAGTTATATTAAAAAAAAAGATCCTTGAAAAAATAGAGCCACTTGTTAAAATAATAAATCTCAGTAATGAAAAATAAAAATCTATTTCCTTAAGTTTTAGTATATGTATTCCATAAATTAATAGACTTCAATAGCTTACTGAATTGCCCATAACTGTGTATATTTTGTTTAAAGATTTGTCTTTGCTTCTATAGCCCTCCTCAAATTTCTATATTCTTTACAGTTTTTTCAGCAGGTCTTTTGACATCTTACATCATAGCTAAATGTGCCAATGGAATTTTAAAATGTCTATAGGTATAAAAAAGGGTACCCATTGCTAATTAAGAGTCTATGGTCTGATAAATATAAATATTTCATGGTTGTCTCTCCTATTTCATAGCACACATGTATATATTTACATAATGCTCAATAGTTCATACAGAGTGTTAATTTATTTGTATAAAATTTTAAAAAATAAATATTTTGCTTGATTAATGCATCAGAGTAAAGGTTATTAAAAAGCAACATATTGTCCATCCATTCCCACAGCTTTTTTCTGTGGTAAAAATGGTCACTCCAACCCTGTGTGGTGTCTTATGTGTGCATTCTAGGATTTGCGGGAGTTGTGGACTGAGGATTGTGAATTTGAGGCTCACCTGTGCTTCATAATAAAACTCTGTCTCAAAATGAAACAGAATAACAAAAAAGAGTTAATCATATATATTTAGATCATAAATAATGGATTTTAAGTAACAAATTTTAGCTTTCTATGAGTAATATTGTAACATAATTTAGAAGCATTAAAGTATATTTTATAACAAGACTGTTTAAAAATACTTTTAGTCCTAATACTCTATTGTGTAATAAAATTATTAGTAGTCCAGTTAAGACCTTATACTTCTTTACTTGTAGAAGCTATCCTCTATATTCTTCCAAGTCTTCTGCTGTGGCCACATGCCTTTTATTTGAAGGAAGATGGAAAAGTCAGTCATTCTCCTCTGATATATAAGGAGAAGTTGTCTGACAGTGATTTTTTTCAGCACTGTTCCTGTTTTATATTGTCCAAGGAAGTTTGACCATGAATTTGATGGGAAATGGCCATGTTTTCATTTAATTTTTCCACAAAAATTCAATTTTTATTCTTTCTTCTGGGGGGAAGTGGACATAAGCAACCATCACTAATCTATAAAGTAACTCCAATTGGTAACCACTCATAAATCAATATTTAATTTTCTTCAGTGAAGTCTCATTCAAGACATAAACTACTCTTATGGGCAGGCAATATGCCCAGCAGTAGCTTGCCATGGCCATGTCAAAATGAACGAAACAACATCTTTGGAAGTTCTTTGTTTCATAATATTTAGTTGGGGCAATTTATACATACATACATACATACATATACTCACACATACACACATATATGCACATATGTAGTGTGTGTATGTATATGTGTATATATTTTAAATTTAATTTATTTTATTACTTTACATGTCCTTTGCATATGCAGCATATATATGGCTTCCAGTTTTGTGTTTTTATGTCATTCCTGTATGTGTGAATCTCTGTATCTGTATGTGTTTCTTGCGATTTTTCTGTGGCTATTTTTCTTGTGTATGTTTGTTTTTTGGTCTTACATCAACTTGTATGTTTTTGTTTTACCTTACTTTATTTTGTGGTTATTCTTTAGATACCTATTTGTTTTTTAACAAGCAACAGAATGGTGTGGATTTGAATGCAAGGGAATATGGAGAGGAGCTCAGAGGAGTTGGGGAAAGGGAAAACAATCAGATTATACAGTATGAAAAAAATTATTTTTTAATAAAACAAAAATAGAAAATATCAACTGAGGATAAAGCTAAAAAAAATCTAACGAGGAAATAGTTGAAAATAAAATTTATGCATTCAGTAACTAGATCAACATACATCTTTTAATATGACTAATCCAGAATCCACTTTCATTGAGAGAAGAAACCAAATGCATTGGATTTTGAAAAACACAAACAACAAAATAGTATAATTTGAAGCTAAAATACAAGAAAAAGAGCTTGTTTCTAAGCCTCTCCCTGAGGATATAACTAATTTTACAAAAATAGTGTAGTTATCATTCTATTCTCAATGAAATCATGTCTTGATATTTTACATAGCATCAAGGGCATATAACATTACTGCTGACTGGAGACTTAAGCATTATTATCAACAGACAAATGATTCCTCCTTATTTTTTTGAAAAACAATAATTCTGTAAAATTAAAGAAGTGACAGTAATTTTCAATTCTTGTTTCTATATTGGATTTATATTCATTATTCTTCTAATACTTGAAATTGTATTTTTAAATACTTTAAGGATTAAGGATATTTTAAGGTTTGTGTGCCCTGAATATAATGCAATAAAAGACTATGGGTAATGTGAGATTTGAATTTTCCTGAGATATTAGTGAATTATTCTGAATTTTCTCATAACATGGTTCACAATGATATGTAATGCCATGATAGGGCAGAAAATAATGGCAGTTTCTTGAAATGTGAATGAAAGTATTTGCTAATGATTCAATAGTTCTGTTTAGATTTGTTTTGAAAAGAAGACACTTGGCATACAAAACACAATGAATATATAAAAACTATTAACCAACAATTACAGACCCATCTGATAGTCTTGGCAAATCAAGCAAACTCTTTCCATACCTAATGGTAGATAAATCTCGATTTAATGGATTTTATGAGACTTAAATTTTTAAAATAAATCATGAAGTACACAAATAATATTATACTGACTGAGAAAGTTGTATTTGTGCCTTTGAGAATATATTATTAAATGCGTATAGCAGAATGATAGAATTAGATTCCCGTGTAACACCTGTGAACTAGCCAACTATGGCATTGGTTAATATAGGTAGCATTAAACATTAGTTCCATCTTATGAATAGACCTTTAATCCACTTAAGAAAATGGTGCTCAAATTTTCATAGTCCCTAGGAAAGCTTAAAAAAATGATATGGTTCCTTTACAAGTTTCTGCCAGACAATGAGCCCTTGAGCAGACAGTATGTTAAGTACGAACAAAAATCTCAGTAAAGACACCTGCCATGGTTCAAGCATTGGCATTCTAGGGCTCTAGGAAGGTTGAATGAAGTTCCTGGTTTCACACCTCCAACCTGGCTATGAGTTTTAGGCTTGGCTTTCATGACCCCAGAAGTAGGTGGAGCCAGCCACCAAAGCTATAACAGGAGATCTTAACCTGTGACACTTAGCAGTTTAAAAGTTTGGTCACTAGGTCAAAAAGGCTAAAAGATATGCACTAAAAGAGGTCCAGACAGGAAAGAAAAAAAAAAAAACTCTGAACAGATTATAGTGTGTTTAACAATGTGCATAGGCTTAAGAAAAAAAGAATATGGTTATAGACAGTCATAGAAACAAATAAATAGTTTAAAAATAAAATAAAGTCTTTAAAGAGAGAGTAAAAGAAAAAATCCATGCAAGATGGGAAACACACAGGAAGTCTGGATCCTTATAATATTGTGTTGATTTTTAATTTTTTGATGGCTGATGGGCAAAAGACAGNTGCTGGGAGACATGAGATTGTGAACTGGACTGCAAAATTGAACCAACCTAGACACTTTAGGGACAACTTTNAAAAGAATTAAAAAAAATATTTGTCAAATGGAAATAAAAAATGCTTTGGAATTTTGTTCCCACAGGAGATGAATAATATTGATCAGGTGTGATCAAAGGAGACCTCCTAAGTCTTGATAGGTAATATCTATCAGTAAAGATTATCACTGGCCTTCCCAGGTCTTGGCCAATATTCCAGTTTTTTCATGGTATCATTGCCACTAGACAATAGGAAGAAATTTTGGGGACATAATGCCCACATTCCTAAGAGGTGGGGAGAATGGTATTTGGTTATTTGGTGAGTTATAGATGATTGTCATCATTTATGTTGTTTTTTATTAATTATCACTTGTATTAGCAAGGGAGGAAATTATACAAATGATATTTTCCTCAGGGATCTCTTTGAAAAAAGAAGAAGAACGTGAGGGAGATATAGGAATAATAAGGAGAGTAGACTATTGAATCTACTTTAAATAGTAGGGTAGATTATTGAATCTACTATAAACTAAGGGACAACTGTTGATCTCAAATATTTTGTATTTGTAACAATCTTTGTATATTGACAAAACTTAAGGATATTTTTGTTGCAACACACTGTATGTATGTTTCTGTCCTTTTTTAGGGGATTTTTGAATATTGATAAAAATTTAACATTATTTTTGTTATAACATATTGTATGTATGTTTCTNTTTTTGTTTGAGATATTGTGCCTATGTAGTTCATTTGGAAAGGTAGGGTGAAGTTCTAGTTTTTGAAAGCTACTATAATAAACTACATAAGATAATCAGGAATATAGGTTAGTTGCTTAAAACAATCAAAATTGTAGATATGTTAGGTAGGCTTTCCAAATCATATAGAGACATATTTTAGATAGATAGATGGTCTTCAAAACTTTCAAAGACCTACAGAATATGACATTTAACATGTTTTGTTAGCTTAGGGCTTTTCATGATAATAAGACAAATCTGCTCCTGGCAGCACCAATTAACTTCAAAGATGATGGACATTGAAGAAATTCATTATGGAATTTGCTTTCAATGTGGCAAGGTTATTCATTTGGGTAAGAAGTTGCTCTTGCCTGGACTGATTGATAGTATGTTGTATAAACTGGACATTCAGNACTCACAGCACAGTGACCACTGAACTTTACCAAAACAAGGCAAGATGATCCTTCAGGATTTCTGCTTCACAGAAGAAACTGCTAAACATTCTGCAGGACACAGAGGAAAGTGACTAATAAAATTTTCCAATATAGGTGGGACAGTCTTCCAAATTTCCTGCTTCATTGAAAAGTCTGCAGATACTATGGGCCTGTAGGCTGAAAATTGATACCCCAACATTTCAGAGGAACTTTGAGTGACTGTCCAGGCAGTCAAATGTCTCCGTCATTTCTAGAGTTTTCAGAAGTTGTTTGCAGTGTACATTTTGTTTACTCAAATAATACTGCATCCTTCCAGGGACTTTGATGTAGTTGAAGACTAGATAATTATAGTTGCAATTTTCCTTAGATATGATAGAAAGTAATTTACATATAAAATTTTTGATTTATGAAGATAGGATAGATTATGGAGTATTTTCTTTAAATGTACCAGACACAAGTGAATTGGAATTCCATACATTTTGAATGNAATGCTTGATAATTGTGCTTATTGTATACAGTGTTAGTATGTTAAAGTTAAAACCTTTCATTTTTCTTTAGGAAAAAAAGGGGAAATATTGGGGAATATTATTTTAAGGTGTGTTCCTTTCATTTATGTTGCATTTGCTTAACTCTGTGAAGTTGTGTTACTGTGCCTGTCTAGAATACCTGATGGTCTCATAAAGAGCTGAATGGCCAATAGTAATGCAGGAGAAAGAATATGCAGGGTAGGCAGGCAGAAAGAACTAATAGAATGAGAAATCTGGGAGAGGAGAGTTCTAGGGATGAGAGAAGGAGAACATCAGTGACCAGCCATCCAGCTACACAACCAGCAATGGAGTAAGAAAGAAATTTATACAAAAATAGAGAAAGATAAAAGCCCAGAGGTAAAAGACAGATGGGTTAAAGTTAAGAAAAGCTGGCAAGAAACAAGCTAAACTAAGGCCAGATATTTATAATTAAGAATAAGCCTAGGTGTGTTATTTATTTGGGAGCCGGGTGGTGGGCCCCTCAAAAGAGCAAAAACAAACAACAACAATTAGCATACCAGTGTTTGATAGATTTTCATCTTGTCTTCCCAAGGTCACCTCACTTACATTAGTAGTAAAATACAGGTCATGTAACCAGAATTTTGTGCAAAATGTACCCTTCTCTTGAAATACTTGATTGCTGGGGGGAAAAATCCATCTACCTTAATAACATAAGCTAAGAATAATATAGGTCTACAGTACCCATTTTTCCCATTATGTCATAAGGAAATAAAATTAGCCACGAGGTTCAGAAAGATACAGAAATTTGTCCTATACCAAAATCAAATTGCTAAGCCATAGTATATACCTTTGTTTGCTTTTTTACTTACAGTTTGTCTGCATGACAAGTTGTCTTACTAATTTGGTTACTAAAATATATTTTAAATGATATGACACAGTGCTTCTACATAATTTATGATTGGACAAANAAATGTAAACATTTGATATTCTATCTCTTTATTATCCAAATTGATAATAATCAGGGATATCAAATTATCTGCAACATAATCATAAAATACTAATGGGGGAAATTATTAAGGCAACCTCATGAAGTTAATACAAGATTTATTTAGGGGTAACTTTCAGACAGTAAAGGGGTTGGTTACAGGATCCAGGAGAGGTGAGGTGTAGTCCAGAGGTGTTCTCTAGAGAACTCGGCTCAGTCTGCCATCCAGCATCTAGGATCACCAGGAACCAAGACAGCCTGCACCAATGATCTCCGATCTTAAAGGCTCCCATTTCGGCCCGCCCCAGGGAGAGGTCCGAAGTAGGCATGACAATTACCAGAAGCCTCACTAGGGGTTGTGCTTCCAGATCAAAGCCGNAACTGCTGCCCACTTCAATATACTTTGACTAAAATATAAAAAAAAAAATGTACTGGAAATTCAATAAAGATTTAGAAATATTTCAATATAATTCTTTCAATAAGATATCATTGTGTTTCTAGCATATACTTAATTTTCACTCAAGTTCACATGCTATGATGTGTATCTTCAAGACAAAAAGAATAAAGACTACCCTCAATTTTTCCTCAACAAAACTGAGTTATTCTTCATGGAAAAAATAAGCATATACCTGAAAATGTTAATGATACTGTTAGTTAAAATAGTCTGGAGGAACTTAGATAAGATTCAAAACTCGATAAACTATACAAAATTATATATATTTAAATAAACTTTTATTTAAACGTTAAAATTAAGTTTATATTATTAATTTAGCATTTAAATATACTTATTTAATTGCATTAAATAAATATTTTATTATATTTTATACTGCAATAAAATTATATTATGCTACAATAAAATAATAATATTTTATGTGTTTATTATAACTTTATGCATTCCAGGTTCAAATTTTGAGCAAAATATTGTTTTAGATGTTAGTGTGGCAATTGATTTTGTGAACTGTGGANTCATTTCAATTGTGTTATCTTTACTGTCACTTTATAAAATATTTCATTTATTTCACTGCTNTATTAATTTGTTATCTATTGGAGCTCCCTATTAAGCCTGGTAAGTGGGCATGTGTTTTGTAAAACTGGAGATTTATGTATCTTCTGAAACATGGAGGATACAAGGAGAGTTGTGAAATGCTATTTTCTGGATATTACATTCTTATTTCCTCTCAGTAACATAAAGAAGTTATGGTTACCTACACAAACCTGTATAAGATCAAGCCTGATAACATTCCAATATACGTGAGGGTCCTAGCCTTACCTATTATTGAGGAAATATTATCAAGTTGATAGCTGTATGGGAAGGAGAATATTTTTCTTTCAGACTTTAGACACTGGTAAGTTTCACTTGGTACAAAAAATAGTTTCAACTTCCATTTAGGTAGAAATAAATAGGCTTATTATATCATNAAAAACATTAGCCACATATGATGGCAGATGCCTTAATCCTAGCACCCAGGATGTAGAACAAGGTGCATCTTTTTAAGTTTTGAGTTCGAGATTAGTCTGGTGGACAAAACAAGTTCCAGGACAGCTAGNGCTGTTATACAGAGAAACTCTGTCTGAAAAAACAAAAATGAGACAACAAACCAAAAATCAAAAAAATTTAAAAGTACCAACACATAATTGNGGAGGAACATGTTAGGGTAGATGTGGGAGCAACTCTAAAGAGAAATTAATTTCNTATTATTATATTTTATTGCATACATTCATGCATGAAATTCTCAAAGATTAACAATTTTGTAAAAATTTAAAAATAAAATATGGTTATGAAAAGGCTAAACTTGGGCTATAGGTTAGATAATATGACTTTTGTCTCATGGCTGAATCAATAATCATAAACAGCAAAACAGGAGAATCAAATAGTAAATAAAAATAGAATATCATATATTTGCTCTTGATCATGACAAATTATTAATACAAATTTATCTGTTCTTTTTTAATGGGTATTTTAGTGCTTAACTATTANAATGTCAAGAATGTTTTTTATTTGTATTGCATTTATATATATGTATATATACATATATTCACTATATATACATATATATTTATAATCAATATATTCAAACACAGTTTTGTGATATATATATATCATATTCAGTTTGCATAACCTCTTGTGATTATATTCAAAATTCAATTTTTTTCTCTATCTAGACACATAGAAATCATTATTCTCACCTTTTTTTCTTTACTTGGCTGAAGAACACCAACACAGCTTCTATTTCCCAATAGCATTGTACATTAGGCTATATTATCTTCAATAGTCTTCAAATAGAAGGAAAAGGACTTGCTATGGCTATTTCATTAACTCTGAGGTCTGATTTTTTTCATTAAAATTTCTTATCTTCCTATGCCAGTCTGATTCTACTTAACAAAATTATCTATTACTTCCTATGGCTTAAAAGTATTCCATTGTCTATAATGTCCCACATTTTCCATATGCCTTAACCAATTGATAATTACTGTGGTTGTTTCCATGCCTAGGGCACTGTAAAACTGTAATGAACATGGGAATACAAACGTTTTCTTGACACACTGATTCCATTTGTTTTGCAAGTATATTCAGTAGTGCATTGCTGAATCACATGCTGCTTCATGCGTTTTTCTTCAGAAAAACCTATAATGACTGCACCTGCTTTTCCTGAGATGTCACAGCAGTGTTGATTGCTTGATATGACATGTTGTTGATGGATTATGTAAAAGTTATAATAATCCTTATATATAATAATATATACATAATATATATTACAATTCTTATAATAATGACTTAACTCTGTCTTCTTAGTGTGGGAATGGAATTCTTTCTTGCTTTGCAGTGGTGGAAGCTAGGAACACATGAAGTATGTCATGAATCAAAACTTGGAAGATTCTTTAGAGACAGAGGTTATTTATATATTCTTAAAATTTGTTTCCCAGTATAGTGAATAAACTGCCTCATGCAATTGTTCAGCAAAATTATATTTATTTACTTAGTAAGAAAATGATATCATTAAAGTATTGTNTTGATCATTACTNTATAAACTGGTTTCTCCAATGAATTTCCTATGGACTGTACCTCTTTCCTGTATCTTAACTTGGTTTTTGTGTTTTATAATGGATGATTTTCTCTACATTTTTAAAAATTAATGGCTAGTAGCTCCTCTTAGAGAATTTTCTTCATTTTGCCTCTTTTAAAATTTTACATTATATATTCAGTAAAAAACTTATTTTTGTGTTTTTCTTCATGAGTGTCTCCAAATGATTGAAGTCATTATNTCCCCTGGTTTTACATGTGACTGTGAGCTGCCACATAAGAATGCTAAGAATCAAATTTAGAAGAGCATCAAGAGCTCTTAATTGCTAAATATCTCTCTAGCNCCANACCTACCATACATCTTANTTTAAATCTTTATTAAGCTTCTAATATTTCTCCCACACAGCCTCATTTACAAGTCCCTTGCCAATTTTAGGAAACTACACAAATCATGTGTGTTAAAACAATAGAATGTAAAACTTGTTTTGGCTCATTTGAAAAAATTAGGTAGGCCTTTTAATTTTACTTGTTCTATAACCCATTTGCTTGCATGACACTAAAAGCTTAACCTGGAGAGATATGTCCTAGATTGCCACTTTCCCACGTGCCTTCTCTTCACATTCTATTTCACAGATTTGGGATTCTCCAAAGGAAATATGGGAGTTTCATAATCCTAAAAGTTCAATCTTTATCATACATAATCCTATTTTTTCATCAAATTGCAACACACTCCACACATATTTTCCTTCCTTCCTTCCTTCCTTCCTTC